>CM047507.1:33621222-33628722 GCA_026122265.1 Ammodytes dubius | reverse complement strand
GCCTTTGCCTTGCCTTGCCTTGCTTGCCTTGCCTTGCCCTTGCCTTGCTTGCCTTGCCTTGCCTTGCCTTGCCTTGCCTTGCCTTGCCTTGCCTTGCCTTGCCTGCCTTGCCTTGCCTTGCCTTGCCTTGCCTTGCCTTGCCTCTTGCCTTGCCTTGCCTTGCCTTGCCTTGCCTTGCCTTGCCTTGTTGCCTTGCTCTTGCCTTGCCTTGCCTTGCCTTGCTTGCCTTGCCTTGCCTTGCCTTGCCTTGCCTTGCCTTGCTTGCTTGCCTTTGCCTTGCCTTGCCTTGCCTTGCCTTGCCTTGCCTTGCCTTGCCTTGCCTTGCTTCCTTGCCTTGCCTTGCTGCCTTGCCTTGCCTTGCTTGCCTTGCCTTGCCTTGCTGCCTTGCCTTGCCTTGCCTTGCCTTGCCTTGCCTTGCCTTGCTCTTGCCTTGCCTTGCCTTGCCTTGCCTTGCCTTGCCTTGCCTTGCCTTGCCTTGCCTTGCCTTGCCTTGCTGCCTTTGCCTTGCCTTGCCTGCCTTGCCTTGCCTTGCCTTGCCTTGCCTTGCCTGCCTTGCCTTGCCTTGCCTTGCCTTGCCTTGCCTTGCCTTGCCGTTGCCTTTGCCTTGCCTTGCCTTGCCTGCCTTGCCTTGCCTTGCCTTGCCTTGCCTTGCCTTGCCTTGCCTTGCCTTGCCTTGCCTTGCCTTGCCTTGCCTTGGCCTTGCCTTGCCTTGCCTTGCCTTGCCTTGCCCTTGCCTTGCCTTGCCTTGCCTTGCCTTGCCTTGCCTTGCCTTGCCTTGCCTTGCCTTGCCTTGCCCTTGCCTTGCCTTGCCTTGCCTTGCCTTGCCTTGCCTTGCCTTGCCTTGCCTTGCCTTGTCCTTGCCTTGCCTTGCCTTGCCTTGCCTTGCTGCCTTGCCTTGCCTTGCCTTGCTGCCTTGCCTTGCCTTGCCTTTGCCTTGCCTTGCCTTGCCTTGCCTTGCCTTGCCTTGCCTTGCCTTGCCTTGCCTTGCCTTGCCTTGCCTTGCCTTGCCTTGCCTTGGCCTTGCCTTGCCTTGCCTTGCCTTGCCTTGCCTTGCCTTGCCTTGCCTTGCCTTGTTGCCTTGCCTTGCCTTGCCTTTGCCTTGCCTTGCCTTGCCTTGCCTTGCCTTTGCCTCTTGCCTTGCCTTGCCTTGCCTTGCCTTGCCTTGCCTTGCCCTTGCCTGCCTTGCCCTTGTGCCTTGCTTGCCTTGCCTGCCTTCCTTGCCTTGCCTTGCCCTTGCCTTTTGCTCTTGCCTTGCCTGCCTTGCCTTGCCTTGCCCTTGCCTTGCCTTGCCTTGCCTTGCTTGCCTTGCCTTGCCTTGCCTTGCCTTGCCTTGCCTTGCCTTGCCTTTGCCTTGCCTTGCCTTGCCTTGCCTTGCCTTGCCTTGCCTTGCCTTGCTTGCCTTGCCTTGCCTTGCCTTGCCTTGCCTTGCCTTGCCTTGCCTGCCTTGCCTTGCTTGCCTTGCCTTGCTCCTTGCCTGCCTTGCTTGCGCTTGCCTTGCCTTGCCTTGCCTTGCCTTTTGCCTTGCCTTGCCTTGCTTGCCTTGCCTTGCCTTGCCGTTGCCTTGCCTTTTGCCTTGCCTTGCCTTGCCTTGCCTTGCCTTGCCTTGCCTTGCCCTTGCCTTGCCTTGCCTTGCCTTGCTGCCTTGCCTTGCCTTTGCCTTGCCTTGCCTTGCTTGCCTTGCCTTGCCTTGCCTTGCCTTGCCTTGCCTTGCCTTGCCTTGCCTTGCCTTGCCTTGCCTTGCCTTGCCTTGCCTTGCCTGCCTTGCCTTGCCTAATTTATTTCATTTGAAAACTGAGATTATTTGCAGGATTTTCCGCGCTATTGTACAGCTCTTCTTGCACATATAATATCTATTTGTATAATATTAATGTTAGCCCATTTGACTTACTTTTCTCAATATTTGTTTATCTACTTATTGTTATGCAAAATGAGAAATTATAGGCCTACGTTTATGTATGAAAAATCGTGTCAATAAAACCTTTTCTTTAACATAATCATCGTTTTCATACTTAAAACACTGTCTGTGTCCAAATGGATCTCGTAATAAATGTCCCACACCCAAACGCCAATAAGCCTGCACAGGTTGTGGTGCCACACCCACACATGTATTATTCTTTTTTTTTTCTACGACGTGTTTTTATAGCGATTGTATGTGAAATACATAAACCAAACTAAACTAAAGACACTCCCTGCGTTCCGAATCTCCTCCTCTTTCTTTTTTCTATTCTACATACTACATCCGACGATAAAAAGAATCTAGTTAGGATGCAGTAGGCATACTATTGGGACATACTTTACTCTCTTATGTCATCATAACATTGCGCCTTGATCTTGCCTCTTGCTTTTATATCGGTCGCATCCCATCATAATTTTTTTTAATTTAATAAATATTTAGATTTTTTTTAATTTTTTTACTAAGGAAAAGGGGTAGGATTAAATAAGTGTATACTTCTTCCTGCTCCTTTTCAGGCATATCTCAGCAACACAGATAATTTGTTTTGTTTTTTTTTTTTTTTTGTGAAAACACAATTTGTTTATTGTATTTCCATGCTTTTCATTTTGTTTTGTATGTTGATATGTCTGAAATAAACTGAATCAAATCAAATCAAAATCCCCGTTTGTTTTCATATGGAGGCTTCGTCGATGTGACGTCACTTCACGTGCGCACTGGATTGTGGGTCAGAATCGCCCAAATAGGATGCAGTTTTCAACACTAACAATCTTGGCCGGATGAAGTAGGACATCCGGGTACTTCTAACCATCCTAAATCTGGCCACAAGAATCGGGACATCCTAAATCTTTTTTCTACATACTAGCCTATATATAGTAGATAGTACGCGATTCGGAACGCAGGGAATATTTTTTCCGGGCTTTATTTTGAAGGAGAGGAGCAGCTGTGTGTAGTTTTATTGTGGTAGTCTTGACTAGAGTGTCTCGTTCTGTGCAGCGCGAGCCGCTTCTGTCATTTAAACCTTTTGACGGTCTTCAGACGGACTCACACTTCAACACCGGAGGATAAAAAAAAGTGTTTTAAACTAACTGTGGAGCAATTTCAGAGTATTTAATTTTCTTGGTCGTTTCCTTAATGTTTTCCCACGTGTTTTGGACGCAGATTTGAAGGATTTTAAGTCTTTAAAAGAAGGATTTTCAGCTGTTTTTTTCGGGATTGTTTTAACACACCGGACCCGGCGAGACTCTTCAGGTGAAGAGGGTAAGACGTTTCACTTATAGGTATCATCATGAAACTTTACCAAGGCAAGGCAAGGCAAGTTTATTTCTATAGCACAATTCAGACACAAGGCCATTCAAAGTGCTTTACAGGGGGCAAGATTAAAATACACAATACACATTAGAAAAGATAGATAGATAGATAGATAGATAGATAGATAGATAGATAGATAGATAGATAGATAGATAGATAGATAGATAGATAGATAGATAGATAGATAGATAGATAGATAGATAGATAGAAGATAGGCAAGGCAAGTTTATTTCTACAGCACAATTCAGACACAAGGCCGTTCAAAGTGCTTTACAGGGGGCAAGATTAAAATACACAATACACATTAGAAAAGCGAATGAATAAAACATCTAAAAGCGGCATTTACCAGTTGATCGCTGACATTAAAACAGTAATTTTTTTGTGGTACAGTATTTTTTTAAAAGGTTTGAATAAATATTCGCCAATTTCTAATTATGTTTAAATTTGCATCTCTTTAAAAAAAACAATAATAGATGTATGTTGATAATGCCGCAGTTAAAATCTGTAATACATTTTTCGAACATATTATTGTACACATTTTTTACAGAATAGATTTTGGGTGCAGCCTTTTTTCATTTTATAAATCAAAAAATACCATGTACAGGTCTTAAAAAAATGCATTTTCATCATGTTTTTAAGAAGAAAATGTCTCGTAAATCAGACAGTGAACAACATATGAACAAATCCTTCTGTAATAACCTTCAGAATAGTGCTGAGAATGATTATGGAAAGTTTAGTTGATGTAGGCTAAGTGCTCTAGAAGTTGAGATTTTTGATTCAGAGTATTGAGAAAAAACAACTAATGTTGAGATAATGTCCGTTAAAGATGGTTGTATAGGAGAAATATACAGACGCAAACAGACAAGGTTTAGTCAAATAAACACCTGAATGTGTTGGACCTTTGATTTATACTAGTATGAAAGAAGACATGTTATGGAAGATAGACAGACAACTGTGCTTGAAAACATGTCTTGGGGCACTCCTGTGGTGTAGTGGTTAGAGCGTGTGCCATAGAGTCTCTGTCCTCTTCACTGCAGACCCGGGTTAGAATCCAGCCCGGGTCGTTCTCTGCATGTCATTCCCCTCTCTATCTGTCTGTCTGTCTGTCTGTCTGTCTGTCCCCTTCACAGCAGACCCGGGTTAGAATCCAGCCTGGGTCGTTCTCTGCATGTCATTCCCCTCTCTGTCTGTCTGTCTGTCTGTCTGTCTGTCTGTCTGTCTGTCCTCTTCACAGCAGACCCGGGTTAGAATCCAGCCCGGGTCGTTCTCTGCATGTCATTCCCCTCTCTGACACATTTCATCTCTGTCTCTCCACACTGTCTAATAAAGGCTAAACATTCCTCAAAAAATATCTTAAAAAACCAAACTATGAGTAACACATGTGATTCATATTATTTATGAGCAAGGATTAAGCCGTTATAGTACATACTCTACCCACTACGCCACGGAGTGCCCTGAACATTTGTTTGAGACAGCCTAGGCTCTGTAAACGGGCATGTCGCATTTCCAAACTATCTCCTCAACTATCAAATAAAAGGTTAAACCACCTTAAAAAAATATCTTAAAAGGTGCTACGAGGAACTTTTAAATATTTATGAAAAAGTCTAATTAGTCTAATTTTTCCTCTGATGATCATAAATTATATGTAACAGCAAACGAGACCATCAGTGCAAAGAATACTATTTTTATATAGTTTTTCTTAATGCCTTTGTCATGGGTATATACGCTCACCCAGGAACAACAGCTGGCGTGGTAAAAACACTACCGCTTTAGTCCAAAGGGGGGCGCTAGAATTAACACACACAGAAAGTTCCTCAGAGCACCTTTAAATAAATAAAAAAATAGGCCTATCTTTAAACATCTACTATCTATCTATCTAATCTATCTATATCTATCTATCTATCTATCTATCTATCTATCTATCTATCTATCTATCTATCTATCTATCTATCTATCTATCTATCTATCTATCTATCTATCTATCTATCTATCTATCTATCTATCTATCTATCTATCTATCTATCCATCCATCACATCCATCATCCATCCATCCATCCATCCATCCATCCATCCATCCATCCATCCATCCATCCATCCATCCATCCATCCATCCATCCATCCATCCATCCATCCATCCATCCATCCATCCACATCCATCCATCCATCCCTCCATCCATCCATCCATCCATCCATCCATCCATCCATCCATCCATCCATCATCCATCCATCCATCCATCCATCCTCCATCCATCCATCCATCCATCCATCCATCCATCCATCACCATCCATCCTCCATCCATCCATCCATCCATCCATCCATCCATCCATCCATCCATCAATCTGAAATCTGCCCGTGTGTGTGTTCATCCCTACAGAGCCTCTGGAAAGATGGTGATGGTGATTGGACTAGTATTCCTGGGTGTGTGTGTGACCCTCCAGACCTGCCTAGCGTTCCCTAAACATCTACCCGCCCATAGCACACTCCAGCCTGGCCTCGCTTCCCTCACCGACCCCCCTCTCGTGGACTATGAGGACCAGGACCAGGGTCGTTCCAATGGGTCGGAGATTGAGTGTGTGTCTGTGTGTGTGCCTGAGATGTGCCCGCAGGCCTTGGGTTGTCGGGCGGGATGGTTTTGGACGTGTGCGGGTGCTGTGAAGAATGTGGAAACCTGGAAGGACAAAGCTGTGACACAGGAGAACGCAATGTCTTCTACGGGCTGTGTGGAACGGGACTGATATGTCAGGTAGGGAGACAGACAGGTAGGTAGGGAGACAGACAGGTAGGGAGACAGGTAGGGAGACAGACAGGTAGGGAGACAGACAGACAGGTAGGGAGACAGACGGACAGACAGACGGGTAGGGAGACAGACGGGTAGGGAGACAGACAGGTAGGGAGACAGATGGATGGACAGACAGATAGACGGAGAGACAGGTAGGGAGACAGACAGACAGGGAGACAGACAGGTAGGGAGACAGACAGGCAGGGAGACAGACAGGTAGGGAGACAGACAGACAGGTCGGGAGACAGACAGACAGGTAGGGAGACAGACAGGTAGGGAGACGGACGGACAGACAGAGAGAGACAGACAGATATATACGGAGAGACAGGTAGGGAGACAGAGAGAGAGACAGACAGACAGACAGGTAGGGAGACAGGTAGGGAGACAGACAGGTAGGGAGACAGACAGGTAGGAAGACAGACAGACAGACAGGTAGGGAGACAGACAGGTAGGGAGACAGACAGGCAGGGAGACAGACAGACAGGTAGGGAGAGAGACGGGCAGGTAGGGAGACAGACAGGTAGGGAGACAGGTAGGGAGACAGACAGGCAGGTAGGGAGACAGACAGGTAGGGAGACAGACAGGTAGGGAGACAGGTAGGGAGACAGACGGGCAGGTAGACAGACAGGTAGGGAGACAGGTAGACAGACAGACGGGCAGGTAGGGAGAAGGACGGCGAGAGAGACAGACAGGTAGGGAGACAGACAGGTAGGGATACAGACAGGTAGGGAGACAGACAGGTAGCGAGACAGAAAGGTAGGGAGACAGACAGGTAGGTAGAGAGACAGACAGGTAGGGAGACAGGTAGGTAGGGAGACAGACAGGTAGGGAGACAGACAGACAGACGGCGAGAGAGACAGACAGGTAGGGAGACAGACAGGTAGGGAGACAGACGGGCAGGTAGGGAGACAGACAGACAGACAGATAGACAGACAGGTAGGGAGACAGACAGACAGACGGACGGACAGAGAGACGGATAGATGGACACAGACACACAGACAGACAAAACTAAATAAAAATAGCATTCTCTTTGTATCTATCTATCTATCTATCTATCTATCTATCTATCTATCTATCTATCTATCTATCTATCTATCTATCTATCTATCTATCTATCTATCTATCTATCTATCTATCTATCTATCTATCTATCTATCTATCTATCTATCTATCTATCTATCTATCTATCTATCTATCTATCTATCTATCTATCTATCTATCTATCTATCTATCTATACTATCCATCTCTCTCTCTCTCTCTCTCTCTCTCTCTCTCTCTCTCTCTCTCTATCTATCTGTCTTTATTTGATATGTCTGAAACAAATGTTATCAATCAATCAATTAACCAATCAATATTGTTTATTCCTTCTGTCAGGCGGACCCACGGAGGAGAGGAGAGGGATGGAGAGAGAGATGGAGAGAGGGAGGGAGAGAGGGATGGAGAGAGGGAGGGAGAGG
>CM047507.1:33591222-33616222 GCA_026122265.1 Ammodytes dubius | reverse complement strand
TACAATGTGTATGACATTAAAATAAAACATATGTTATGTAATATTACATATAAATATGTTTAAAGGTCCCATATTATGCTAAATGCACTTTTTAAATGTGTTCCAACATATCCATGCGTCCACGGTGTGCCTAGAGACTGCCAAAATATCAAAAAAAATAACAATCTCTCCTTTTCTCACTCTCCCCTTTTCTGAAACCCCCACCCCTCCCCCCAAAAACACTCCAGTCAGAATTATCCCCTTTTCTGACCTCACAAACCGTAAAGCCAGAAGCTTCCACTGTGCAGCCCACACCCCTATTTCTTATTGGTCCACGGCCCTGACAGACAGAGGGCGAGGCGTATCTGGCTTCGCTTCCGGACAGGGGGCGGGGGGAGCTCAAAGATTGTATATTTACGAGGAGACCTGCAACTCTTTTTAAAAAAATAGGCCATTGTGAGATTAGCTGAACATCAGCATAGTACAATACATTATCTGAAAGTTTTTTTCAGCAAACAATTAAAGAAAAACGTATTAGGGACCACTAAGACCATATAATATGGTGTATAATAGAACCGAAAAGTGTATAATATGGGAGCTTTAAGACTAAACTTAACTTGTGCCTCATGGTGGGGGAAAGTGAGACAGTGGCTCACTTTCCCCCACAGCATTTGGCTCACTTTCCCCCACCACCAGAATTTGAGAAAAAACTACCTCTCTTAGCATTTCAGGCTAATCTTTAGCTAATATCATCACATGGTTTTTATATGTTGGTAGTTCATCAACACGTATGATAGAAGTGTTTCTACGTGAATACATTTGCTTTGGCACAACAGCTGATTAAGTTGACAGCAAGAAAATTTACTTTTACATGCAAAATACCTATTTTGGTGAAAAAAACATGCTTACCACAGCACCATGAGGTCCTCTCTTTCAGGGCCATGGGGAAATGAGAGGGGCTTGAAAACATATATCTCACATGACCACAAATGTTTTCCGTTGCCTAGATACAGGGGGTGGCTCACATTACCCGATGCCTCAGATTCCCCCGTTCTCCCCTATATATTTGTTTGTGTATTTTGACCATTTTAATTTTGAGCTGTAAAACAAAAGGTTGTTTTTAAATGTGCTGTAGAAATAATTAGATTTTAACTCTGAACTTGACTTCCTGGTTTTTCCTCAGTCTCGCGGTGGACCAATGAGGTTCGAGCTCTCCAGCTGGCTGCAGATTGAAGGGGCGGGACTAGAAGACTCGGGGACCTATCGCTGCATCGCCAAGAACAACATGGGGACGGTGTCGGCAACCGCAGTGCTGGGGGTACTAGGAGAGGGTGAGACACACACACACACACACACACACACACACACACACACACACACACACACACACACACACACACACACACACACACACACACACACACACACACACACACACACACACACACACACACACACACACACACAACACACACACACAGTGATACTAACATACAAACGAAATATCGATATATCGCGATACTCAGTTTCGCGATATCAGTATATTTTTTTATTAATTGTTTTATGATTTATTTTTTTATTTTTTTGCTTTTCAAGGCTTTATTGACAGTGCAGAGATACAGATATGAAATGGGGCAGAGAGGGAATGAAATGCAGAGAACAACCACGGGTCAGATTCAAACCCATGTCTGCTGTGAGGCCTGAGCCTCTAGGATACTGACTATTGAAGTTAGATCAGTTTTGTTTATAAGAACACTTAAGATTCACTTTGTCAAAAAAGCACACTGATGTGTTTTCATTTGCATTGTGTCCTGTACAGTTAGTACAAGAGTGAATTGGATTTGTTATTTTGATGTTATGGCAGCTGCAGCAGTGTTTGATCATTTGCCAAAACCAAAAAAAAGGAAGAAAATAGTAAAGGAAGTTGTGAATGAAATAGTTTTGACTTCATTTGTCTGTGCAATTATCAATATATTGTGCTGTTATGTTTGACAAGGCAACTTGTTTATGGAATATCGCAATATATCGTGATATATCAAGATACGCAATATATCGTGATATATCGTATCGTGACCAGTGTATCGTGATACGTGTCGTATCGCGAAGTCCTTGACAATACCCAGCCCTACTTGACATACGCACGCACACATTGACTAACACACACAGACACACTCAACGTACGCACACGCTTGACACACACACACACACACACATACTGATACTAACATACACTGACACACACACACACACACACTAGCACACATAAACAGGCACACACGCTCACACAGATACACACACAAACACACACACACGCACACGCACACACAACTGAAGGTTACTGAAGTTTATTTTGACAGTGTATATTTTCTTTCAAAACATTCGTTTGATGCTATGAGCTGGTGTTGTTTAAATGATAACCTGACACTTGTCTATTGTGTGTGTGTGTGTGTGTTTGTGTGTCTCTCTCTGTCTGCCTGTCTGTCTGTCTGTCCCTCCCTCCCTCTGCCTGTCTGTCTGTCCCTCTGTCTGTCTGTCTGTCTGTCTGTCTGCCTTCCTCCCTGTCTGTCTGCCTGCCTGCCTGTCTGTCTGCCTCCCTGTCTGTCTGCCTGTCTGTCCGTCCCTCTCCCTGTCTGTCTGTCTGTCTCTCTGTCTGCCTGCCTGTCTGCCTGTCTGTCCCTCTGTCTGTCTGTCTGTCTGCCTTCCTCCCTGTCTGTCTGCCTGCCCGTCCGTCCCTCTGTCTGTCTGTCTGCCTGTCTGTCTGCCTTCCTCCCTGTCTGTCTGCCTGCCTGTCTGTCCCTCCCTCCCTCTGCCTGCCTTCCTCCCTGTCTGTCTTCCTCCCTCCCTCCCTGTCTGTCTCCCTGTCTGTCTGCCTGCCTGCCTGTCTGTCTGTCTGTCTGTCTGTCTGCCTGTCTGTCTGTCTGCCTGCCTGTCTGTCTGTCTGTCTGTCTGTCTGCCTGTCTGTCTGTCTGTCTGCCTGCCTTCCTCCCTGTCTGTCTTCCTCCCTCTGCCTGCCTTCCTCCCTGCCTTCCTCCCTGTCTGTCTGTCTGTCTGTCTGTCTGTCTGTCTGTCTGCCTGTCTGTCTGCCTGTCTGTCTGTCTGTCCGTCCCTCCCTCTGCCTGCCTTCCTCCCTGTCTGTCTGCCTGCCTGTCTGTCTGCCTGCCTGTCTGTCTGCCTGCCTGTCTGTCTGTCTGTCCGTCCCTCCCTCTGCCTGCCTGTCTGTCTGTCTCTCTGTCTGCCTGCCTGTCTGTCCGTCCGTCCCTCTGTCTGTCCGTCCCTCTGTCCGTCCGTCCCTCTGTCTGTCTGTCTGTCTGTCTGTCTGTCTGTCCGTCCCTCCCTCTGTCTGTCTGCCTTCCTCCCTGCCTGTCTGTCTGCCTGTCTGTCTGCCTGTCCCTCCCTCCCTCTGCCTGCCTGTCTGTCTGTCTGTCTGCCTGTCTGTCTGTCTGTCTGTCTGTCTGCCTGTCCCTCCCTCCCTCTGTCTGTCTCTCTGTCTGTCTGCCTTCCTCCCTGTCTGTCTGCCTTCCTCCCTGTCTGTCTGTCTGCCTGTCTGTCCGTCCGTCCCTCTGTCTGCCTGTCTCTCTGTCTGCCTGTCTGTCTGTCTGTCCCTCTGTCTGTCTCTCTGTCTGTCTGTCTGCCTGTCTGTCTGCCTGTCTGCCTTCCTCCCTGTCTGTCTGCCTTCCTCCCTGTCTGCCTTCCTCCCTGCCTGTGTGTCTGTCTGCCTTCCTCCCTGTCTGTCTGTCTGTCTGTCCCTCTGCCTGTCTGCCTCCCTGTCTGTCTGTCTCCCTGTCTGTCTGTCTGCCTCCCTCCCTGTCTGTCTTTTCAGAGGAGCTGTCTTCCTACCTTGCCAACAGTGAGTCAGAGATGCAACAGCTGATGGGCGCCACGGACTACGATCAGGACTACTACTGACAGGAAGCAACACGGCATCACATGACCTAACGGAGCCCTTTGATTGGCCCGACAGTCAAATATACATATATATCACATGTCATTTAGCGTTACATCCAAAGGGACTTACAACTGGAGCACACATTCATACACACATTCTCTCTCACACACACACACACACACACACGCACACACACACACACTCACACACACACACACACACACACACACACACACACACACACACACACACACACACACACACACGCACACACACACGCACTCACACACATTCGTACACCGATAGCAGCAGCAGCTACCACGCAGGGTGCAAGCTATAACTATCAGGAGACATTTAGGGTTCAGTGTCTCTTTGCTCAGGGACACTTGGACATGTGGCGGGGAGACGGGGGATCCAACCACCGACCCTGTAACCCAGTGGACGACCGAACCGCCCTACACACTTCACCACAGCCTTCCAGGAATATACACACGTTCATATATACTGTATGCTGCATTCAAGAACCGTCAGACACGTCGGAAAAACAAGTATCCGATGTGTGAAAATTAAAACTATGAAACTATATGGAAAGATTTTCGGACTTGCTGATGTTATGTCAATGACACGGTGTAATATTGTGCTTATATTTTATTATTATTATTATTTTTAATATTATTTTTTTACATTTTTTGTCATGCATAATTTGACAGTGTTGTAGAGAGACAGAGATGAAATGTGTCAGAGAGGGGAATGCGTGCGTGCGTGCGTGCGTGCGTGCGTGCGTGCGTGCGTGCGTGGATCTAAGGGATTAAAAGAAAAATCTAAAGAAAATCATTTTGTGTAACTTAGATTTTCTCCAAAGTGAAAGCCCTGAAATCCTGTGGAATAGTGTGAACCAACATGTGTTAAATGTCTGTTTGGTTCCACACACACACACACACACACGCACACACACACACACACACACACACACACACACACACACATACACACACACACACACACACACACACACACACACACACACACACACACACACACACACACACACACACACACACACACACACTTCACTAACTTTCGCCCATGTGTTTTTATTTGTTATTTTCCAACGGGAATGAAAAACACATTTTACTGTGAAAAGACAAAGGCTCAAATCCATAACAGATGCTCAGTTTACTAGTGTGTGTGTGTGTGTGTGTGTGTGTGTGTGTGTGTGTGTGTGTGTGTGTGTGTGTGTGTGTGTGTGTGTGTGTGTGTGTGTGTGTGTGTGTGTGTGTGTGTGTGTGTGTGTGTGTGTGTGTGTGTGTGTGTGTGTGTGTGTGTGTGTGTGTGTGTTGTGTGTGTGTGTGTGTGTGTGTTGTGTGTGTGTGGTGCGTGCGTGCGTGCGTGCGTGCGTGCGTGCTGTGCGTGCGTGCGTGCGTGCGTGCGTGCGTGCGTGCGTGCGTGCGTGCGTGCGTGCGTGCGTGCGTGCGTGCTGCGTGCGCGCGCGTGCGCGTGCGCGTGCGCGTGCGTGTGCGTGCGTGTGCGTGTGTGTGTGAGATAGAGATAGTTAGAGAGAGTGTGTGTGTGTGTGTGTGTGTGTGTGTGAGAGAGAGAGTCGAGAGAGTGTGTGTGTGAGAGAGAGAGTGCGAGAGAGCGTGTGTATGTTACTATGTGTTACTCTGTGTGTGTGTGAGAGAGAGAGAGAGAGAGTGTGCGTGTGTTTGTGTGTGAAAGAGAGTGTGCGTGTGTTTGTGTGTGAAAGAGAGTGTGCGTGTGTTTGTGTGAGAGAGAGAGTGTGTGTGTGTGTGTGTGTGAGTGTGTGTGTGTGTGTGTGTGTGTGTTACTCTGTGTGTGTGTGTGTGTGTGAGTGTGTGTGTGTGTGTGTTACTCTGTGTGTGTGTGTGTGTGTGTGTGTGTGTGTGTGTGTGTGTGTGTGTGTGTGTGTTACTCTCTGTGTGTGTGTGTGTGTGTTGTGTGTGTGTGTGTGTAACATTCCAGTCTGGAAACAGTTTTCTGTACAAGCAGAGGGAAGCAGCTCAGGTAACATCTGTGTGTTTGTTCATGATCAAGATGGGAAACACATTAGTGGCACAGTGTGGTGTGTGTGTGTGTGTGTGTGTGCGTGTGTGTGTGTGTGTGTGTGTGTGTGTGTGTGTGTGTGTGTGTGTGTGTGTGTGTGTGTGTCTGTGTGCGTCTGTTACTGTGCGTATGTGTGTTTGTGCCTTACACAGAGAGAGATTGCCTTCATTTTATAGTTTGTGTGTGTCTGTGTTTGTGTTACAGTGTGTGCTTGTGTGTGTGTGTTACAGTGTGTGTGTGTGTGTGTGTGCGTGCGTGCCTTAGTGTCTGACAGAGAGAGAGATTGCCTTCATTTTATAGTTTGTGTGTGTGTGTTTTACAGTGGTTGTGTTACAGTGTGTGTGTGTCTGTCTGTCTGTGTGTGTGTGTGTCTGTCTGTGTGTGTGTGTGTGTGTGTGTGTGTGTGTGTGTGTGTGTGTGTGTGTGTGTGTGTGTGTGTGTGTGTTTACAGTGTGTGTGTGTGTGTCTGTCTGTCTGTGTGTGTGTGTGTGTGTGTGTTACAGTGTGTGTGTGTGTGTGTGTGTGTGTTTAGTGTCTGTGTGTGTTACAGTGTGTGTGTGTGTGTGTGTGTGTGTGTGTGTGTGTGTGTGTGTGTGTGTGTGTAATAAATAAGTTCAGTCTCCCATAACACAAGACTTGTAAATCCATTAATGTTTGTTGGACAAAACTTATGTCTGTTGGATTATGAAAACAATGTAGCCTGTTCTTAAAGGTACAGTGTGTAATATGGGAGTATATATCAACGCTCCCTTGCTAACCCCTCTCTTTGGGAGAATTTACAGAAGCTACGGTGGCCTTCAAGGACAAGAAGCTATAGTTACCAAAGATGGCATCATCCCCCACTGCCTCAAGTCTTTCCTACAATATCAAGTGATGAGGTGAAGATGTATTTAGTTATTTATTCTATAGTACTTCTTCTTCTTCTTGGTCTTCCAACAGGTGCATTTCCCCAGGACGCCCACTATATATAAAAACGTGTAAGGCCGTTAAGTTTGTCCGTTCTGTGCTACTGTAGAAACATGGCGGTGCAACATGGCGGCCTCAGCGCCCTGCTCCTGTGTAGATATAAAAAGGCTCATTCTAAGATCATAAAAAACAATATTATACAGTTATTAAAACATACTTGAAAATGCTAAAAAATTCTACACAATGCGCCTTTAAAGGGAGAAAGTTATGTTTGTTTGTGAATGTGTTTCTTTGTTAAAGCTAGGGTGGAGGATTTGGGGAGAAAATAGCAGTTGGGATAGAGATTCGAATCCAAATACCTCAACCGCTCCACTTGTTCTCTTTGGTCCCTCCCCTATGGTCCCTCCCTGACACGCTCTACACCAACAAAGTCGGTGCCAAAGTGAATGGACAGTCCCAACAGCCAATAAGAACAGAGAACCGGAGAACTCGCTCTGATTGGTCAAAGTGTACCGCTCATGTTAACTTTGACCAATCAGAAATCATATAGCCCAGCTTTAAAGGGAGAGAGTTATGTTTGGTTGTGAATGTGTTTTGTGTTTAATCTGCCTGAATCCATGGTGGTTCTGTTTTAATAGTGTGTATTGTTCTCATTCTGTTTGTCATTAATGTCCCATTGTGTTCTGAAGTCTGGAAGGTATTTCTCAATTTCTGTCACACACACACACACACGCAGAACACAGTGACACACACATTAACACACACACACACACACACACACACACACACACACGCAAAACACAGTGACACACACATTAACACACACACAGTAACACACACACACACACACACACGCAGAACACAGTGACACACACGAATACACATGCACACACAGAACACTTGCAAATACACAGTAACGCATACACACACACACACACACACACACACACACACAGTAACAGACACGCACACACACACACACACACACACACACAGTAACACACACACACACACACACAGAGTAACACACACACACACAGTGGGAGTCGTTTCTGTCCGTGTGATTTACTGCAGACATGATGCTTCACTCACTATTTACTGACAAGCAAAACATTCACACGGTCCACTGTGTACAGATTCCATCAGGTTATTGTTTATTTTCTATTTTTTTAAGATATTTTTTTTGCATTTTTATGCTTTATTGATAGTGTAGAGACAGAGGTGAAATGGGGCAGAGAGGGGAGTGACATGCAGAGAACGACCGCGGGCTGGAATCAAACCCGGGTCTGCTGCTGGCCGAGGCCCATGGGGGGGGGGGGACGCCCTACCAACTGAGCTAAGGGCGCCCCCAGGTTATTGTAATGATTGTCTGTTGTTACGGCTGCACAGGGAGGACACAGGCGCGGAGACTGTACCAGTTTAAGAAGGTTTATTTAACAAGAATCAGCTGGGGCTTGGGCCGGGATCCAGGGGAAAATCCAACTGTCCTGGGGGGATGGAGGGAGGGGGGGGGGGGGGGGGGGAGGGGGGAGGGGGGGGGACCAGGGAGAGAGCAACGGAGAATGTCCAGGGGCTTGGGGGAGAGCAGACCAGAGCAGGTGGGCAGAGGAGTCCGGGGGGGGGGGGGGGGGGGGGGGGGGGGGTGCTCGCTGGTGCAGGTTGGAGCTGATGGGGGAGTCAGACCGGGAGAGCTGTGGCAGGAGAACAACAGAATGAGCACGAGGCAGAAATGCAAACGGAGCTGCAAACAGGTAACGAGAGACAGAGCTACTGACTGTGTGAACAACGACTACAATCTGGCAGTATCTGGAAGGTCGGGCCGGGTATGTGAAGAGCGGTTGATTGGTGATTGCTGGCAGCTGTGAGTGCTTCACCTGTCTCCCACACACCTGCTCCAACCCTGCAATAAGCCAGACAAGCACACGGGCAAAGGGCAAAAAAATAAAACAGAAGCAAAGAGGCCCAGGCAGGATCATGACATCTGTATGGCTATTATACAGCTGTATTATTCCCCGGAAAATTGTAAATAAAAATGTTTAATACAATAGTTGAATACTAATAATGTATTTTATTTATTTAGTATAACGTTTGTTATTTTTTTTTATTATTCAATTAATTTTATTTTTTAAAATTTATTTTACATTATAATTTAATATTATTTTTTAATTATTACTAATTGATATATTTCGTTTATTTTTGTATTTTTTTATATTTCGGTTTCTTACATTTTATTACATTTTTCTTAATTTTTATTTAATTTACTTTGATCAGATTTTGATAGACAGACAGACAGACAGACAGACAGACAGACAGACAGACAGACAGACAGACAGACAGACAGACAGGCAGATAGACAGATAGACAGATAGATAGATAGCAGTTATTTCCATGGCCGCTATTCTACCTCCCGGCCGCTAGGGGGCGACAGATCGGCTCACAGTCACACACACACCGGATCAGGCTGTTGGTTTGTTTACATCTTAGCGAGGGTTAGCTTCTAGCTTTTGGCTTCTTCTAAACGGTACGTTGAACTAAATTAAACTTTAGTCAAACTTATTAACATGTTTTTAGTCTGATAATAACTCTGACTATCATATTATAGATATGAAACACCAAATAAAGACGCTGCTTTGTACGGAAAAGCCGCTTTCAACTTTTCATGTGAACGAAGCCAGATTGCCTTTTAAAAACCTAGGAATTTAATTTTCAAATGTACATAACTCGCGGAAAATACTTGATATTATATTAACTAACGCATAGTAGGAATCGCTACGTGTTAGTTAATAGTTCGGCTTACACGCTTATCAACAAACACTTCTTAATCATTGACGTTTTACCATTTATTTAGTTTTAAGTTCCGGTCAGAATTATGTCAGTTGTGAAGACTTCCCTCGATCCGCGGCTTTTAAAATGTCCTAATACTTCAACGGAGTTCTTTATGAATGAAACGTAGTAAGAAAAGCAGGTTTACAGTTAATACATGTTAGTTAAATAAATGTTTATTAATTCTGTATTTAATAATGTACTTTCTCTGCACTGAAAATAAATCCAGTGTGGTTGATAGACAGCCTAGGCTCTGTAAACTAGTATGTAAAAAAAAAAGGGCCACCATAGCTAGCATAATACCTGTTTACAGAACCTAGGCTTTGTATTGACTTATAAATCTTTTAAAAACCTGAATTAAAAACTGTAGCAATGGCGGCCACAGCTTGGATTTCATTTTCGCCGGGAGAAACTGAAATGATCGATTAAACGTAACATCATCAGGAAATTATAAAAATGGAGATTTCTATGGAGTGATTTTGCTTTAAACTGTACAGGGTCGCGTTGTTGCAGTGACACTCTTTCTTCAGTCGGAGCTGCAGCGTAAAGTGAAAACAAACGCTGTGTCTGAAATCGCGCACTTCTGTACTTACACTTACTTTTTTGAGTGCACTTCACAAAAAAACGCAGAGTGCGCCAAAACGCAGTGCACTGTAAGTTCCTCGGTCGTGCACTCAAAACGGTCTAAAAGTTGAGTGCAGACCGATGGACACTTTCCACACTCAACGGCCGCCATCTTGCCTACGTAGCGGAGAGGACGGGACATTAAAATCAAAATAGAGGAGCTTGAAGCAACTGTGGAGTCGGACGCGCTCTACAAAAGTTAAATTACACATTTGTTTTGTTTTTCCGCGACTTATGTGTCTGTTTTGGCTATCGGTAACGCAAGCAGAAAAAAATACCACCGAAGAAGAACCGTCAAAATGCAATGTCATTTCCGGTAGGTGCGCGACGGCAGTTTGGAAAGTGTACTGTAGAAATGAGAGCACTGCGTCTATAAGTAAGTGTACTGTAGGGATAATAAAGTGCACTCAATGTAAGTGCACTTACGTAAGTGCGCGATTTCAGACACAGCAGAGTAGGTTACAATTCTGACCAATGAAATGAGTTTGGGGCGTGGCCCCATCTTGCTTCCGGTGTAGTGGAGGTCCGTTTTCTCATGGGTCTGCAAATAGGTACTCTTGTTTGTATTGACACTGGAGTTTTTTTCAGCACACACAGTACAGACAGGTAGTGGATCACGAGGAGATATTCACTGATTTTGACAGAAATTGATTTTGACAACAAGCGTTCTCCAGAAACACTGACTACACCTTAAATCTATGAATATCTGAAAGCAAGAAAAGTGGGCATCATTGAAACAAAACAAAATAATAATAATAATAATAATAATAATAATAATAATAATAATAATAATAATACTAATAGAAATAATAATATTAATATGAATAATAATGATTGTAATAATAATAATAATGATAACAATAATAATAATAATAATAATTGTAATAATCATAATAATAATGATAATAATAATAATAATAATAATAATAATAATAATAATAATAATAATAATAATAATAATAATAATAATAATAAAAATAATAATAATAATAATAATAGATGGAGAATACAAATAATCCCCAAAAATTACATGTTAATTACATCTCCAACTGCACTGTGGGCCAGAGATAGCCACTGTGCCCGGGTAGTTTACCACCACCAGTATGACTGTGTGTGAATGAATGGAACCTGGAACCCTGTAAAGCGTCTTTGAGTGCCTTGAAAAGCGCTAGATAAAATCCAATCCAGATAAACGCCATTTTGATTCTGATGTTTGTCTTCCATATATCAGAACTGACATTAAAAGACTTTGACCTGACTTGATTTGATGTTTACAAATTTTAAGTATATTTACCTTAGTTTTTATTCTATTTTATACTATTTTAACTTATCACTTGTTTATATATTGTGTTACATTGTATATATGACAGTCACTGTTCGTTCATTGTTTATTGTTTTATTGTCTAACTGTATGCACCTTATTCACCAAGACAAATTCCTTGTTGGTGTATAAAACCCTTCTTGGCAATAAAATCCTTTCTGATTTCTGATTCTGATTCTGAACTGATTCTGATGTTATTGTCATTTTACTAACTGAGGTTTTTAATTTACTTTTAATTTTCTGTAAATAAACTGTTAAATGATTTTCCATTGGTGCAGGTTGGTGCTGGAGGGTAACCATGGTGAGACAGCAACGCAGAGCAGAAAGGTGATGGACACAGTAATGATCAAAAATGTATTAGGCCTATGAATGAATGAATGAATGAATGAATGAATGAATGAATGAATGAATGAATGATTTTATTTGACCATTTTGATATAAAAACATGAACAGCATTCTGTCACACATTAAAATACATAAAATAGCCAGGGAGGGATAGACACAAAAAAGCCCGAAGGCTTATTTCCATTGTGGTCCCTGTACACAAAACATACACAAAATATACACAAGCCTAATTATGCATAAGCCATTTTTTTAGGGCCTTTTTAAAATTGCCCAAACTCCCGAACACCTTGAGTGCTCCCGGTAACCTGTTCCACAGTGCAGCACCCGTATAAAAAAAGGAACCCTTTCCCTTTCCTATAACAAATAATATCATAGAATATATTATCCTACACACAGTACACAGTATTTAGAGTACTTTTTAAAACTGTTATTATTTGCCAAATGTGCGTATTTATTCTA
Source organism: Ammodytes dubius (assembly GCA_026122265.1). NCBI lineage: Eukaryota > Metazoa > Chordata > Actinopteri > Uranoscopiformes > Ammodytidae > Ammodytes > Ammodytes dubius. The sequence continues at coordinate 33,603,815 of CM047507.1, read as the reverse complement.
ACATTTCTGACAACATTTGTAATACAAAAAGTAATAGTTTTAATTTTTTTTTTTTTTTTTTTTAATGTTTATTTGACAGGGACAATACATACAACATTGCCACAAAAAAATGGGAAAATGTGATGCATATAAGATGTCTAGCTTCAGCTAATTTGCAGTCTTTGTCCCTGGGTCAGGCTTTAAAATACAATCAAAGATACTAAATACAATAAATGCAGTGATAGAGATACAGTGAATAATACAATTAATAGGTATTAGGTACCATGAGTCAATACACACAGCTGTAGTTATACATTTCAGATTAAAACACAATTAAATTTAGCATTAAACATTAGTAAAGTGCTCTATTAAAATAACTTGAGGAAAGTTAATGTTCATATTTCAGGGTTTTTCCTGGCTCAGAATGGGCCTTTGGGGGTAAGAACACAGAACAACTTTTTTGGGGTCGTGAATGCAACAGTAAAGGAGAAAAGTTTGTGAATTTTAAGAGCAGTATGGGGTTGAGAAAGGGGAGCTTCAATGATCATTTTATTTAGATTTTTTTGTTTTCATGATGGAGGGAAGCAGTAATATAAATTGAAATGCAATTAATCGCCCAGCCCTACAGGAAGGAGGACTTGTATTTGGCTCAACTAGAAACACATTTGGAGAGGTTTTACATAGCTGAATATATTCTCAATTTTTATCATTTTGGCGCTGGTGATTTTCCTTTGGGGGAGGCATAACACCACTTTGGGGGGCGCCAACAAATTGTCTATGCAGGAAAAACCCTGCATTTCTGAGCTGCTTGAGCTGCTTTGTCCGTAAACAACTGTCAAAGTTTATTAAACCTGCAGTGTCTCAATTTACCCTGCGTTCCAAATCTCCTCCTCTTTCTTTCCCCTGTCCTCCATACTACATCTGACCATAAAAAGAATCTAGTTAGGATGCAGTATGCTACAATTGGGACATACTTTTACTCATTTATTTCATCCTAACATGGCTCCTTGATCTTGCCTCTTGCTTTTTATATCCGTCTCATCCCCGTTTGTTTTCATATGGAGGCTTCGTCGATGTGACGTCACTTCACGTGCGCACTGGATTGTGGGTCAGAATCGCCCAAATAGGATGCACTTTTCAACACTAACAATCTTGGCCGCATGAAGTAGGACATCCGGGTATTTCTAACCATATTAAATCTGGCCACAAGAATCGGGACATCCTAAATCTTTTTTCTACCAAACTATATAGTAGAAATTATGGGAATTGGAACACAACCTGTATAAATAAATTAATTTCTTCTTCTCTCTGTTCTTTAGGAGTATGTTACCTGCTGCAGTTCCCAATGTACCGAGGAAGCCGCCTCCCAGTCACCAGGTAAACTGAAGGCCATACTCTTTATTTTCATTTTTTTTAAACAATTTTTTTTGGTGAGAAGCATGAATAAACAAACAGAGTTCAATATACAGGTCACCGTTTTTCATATTTTTCGTAGCCTCCCAACCCCCCCACCCACCCATAGAACATACCCTCAGAAAAAAACGAAAACAACAACAAAACATCAAAAGACAGTACATTAATAGACTAAAAATAATAAAAAAAAAAATAATAATCGTAATAATTGCTAAATTAAATGAGACAAAAAAAAATAAAAAGGGGGTCAAGAAAAAAATATACAAACAATTACAAATTCAGTCAGGAGGAAGAACAGTTTAAAGGGAAAATTCGCCGATTTTCAACCGTACCTCATCTACCATAATACCCTTTGGGTCGTATTATATCCCTGTGTATATTTTCAACATTGTCCCTTTCGCGGGACTGAGTGGGACCCCCATAATCCCCCCCCCCCTCCCTGTGAATCCGTGCGAACCAAAACCCAACTGTCACGGACAGACGGTTTGTTTTGGTGCTCAGTCCCGCGAAATGGACAATTTTGAAACAATACACGGGGATATAATTCGACCCAAAGGATATTATGGTAGATGAGGTACGGTTGAAAATCGGGAAATTTTCCCTTTAAATCATTAAAATATGAGACAAAGGGTTGCCATTCTTTCTTAGAGCGCTGCCATACTCTTTATTTGACCTATCCTACTACAGCTGATTATAAACAGTGGCTGTGTTGTAAAAGCCCTACTAACGTCCTCCCTCCTACATACTCAACATGTATATACTACATACTGTCTATACTTAACCATCCATTGTGTATGTGAGGTTCGTCGGACCATTTACACTGAAGTATGCAGAAGCAATAAAGAATTTAAAAAAAAAAACTTCTGGGGGCGCCTTTAGCTCAGTTGGTAAGGCGTCCCCTCCCAGGCCGGGCCCAGCAGCAGACCCGGGTTCGATTCCCACCCGCGGTCGTTCTCTGCATGTCACTCCCCTCTCTGCCACATTTCACCTCTGTCTCTCTGCACTGTCAAATAAAGCATAAAAATGCCCAAAAAATATCTTAAAAAAAAAAAACTTCTGTGTCATTTGAAAAAAAAGACAAGTGCATTGTGGGGCGGTTGAGTAGGAAAAGTATCCTATCGATCCATACACAAAATCTTCCCGGAAGTTAGTACTCATCCGGGCATTTCTCGCCTACATAATCTCGCATACACAACCACAACATACTCAAATTGAAGTCAAAATTAGTATGAGTAGGACGTTAGTAGAGCTTTTAGAATACAGTCAGCATCTAGTTAGCATGCAGTATGCTACAACTGGGACATACTTTAACTTATTTATTTCATCCTAACATGGCTCCTTGATCTTGCCTCTTGCTTTTATATCCGTCTCATCGCTGGTTGTTTTCACTGGGAGGCTCAGTCCATGTGATGTAACTTCTGCTGCAGTGGATTGTGGGTCAGACTCGTTAAAAATCTCAGCCGGATGTAGTAGACATCCAGGTACATCTAGTGCGCACGTGAATTGACGTCACATCGACGAAGCCTCCATATGAAAACAAACGGGGATGCGACGGATATAAAAGCAAGAGGCAAGATCAAGGCGCAATGTTATGATGAAATAAGAGAGTAAAAGTACGTCCCAATAGTATGCCTACTGCATCCTAACTAGATTATTTTTATCGTCAGATGTAGTATGTAGAATAGAAAAAAAAAGAAAGAGTATGTGTGTGTGTGTGTGTGTGTGTGTGTGTGTGTGTGTGTGTGTGTGTGTGTGTGTGTGTGTGTGTGTGTGTGTGTGTGTGTGTGTGTGTGTGTGTGTGTGTGTGTGTGTGTGTGTGTGTGTGTGTGTGTGTGTGTGTGAACGCTGTCACTATTTGTTTACGTTTTGTGTTTTAGGTTTCAGACAGAAAGTGGGTGGAGTCAGCGACAGGAAGTTGCAGCTCAAACACCACAGAAGAAGAGACGGAGACAAAGAGAGCCAGAATGGACGGGTAAGAAGTGTGTGTGTGTGTCTGTCTTTGTCTGTCTGTCTGTCTGTCTGTCTGTCTGTCTGTCTGTCTGTCTGTCTGTCTGTCTGTCTGTCTGTCTGTCTGTCTGTCTGTCTGTCTGTCTGTCTGTCTGTCTGTCTGTCTGTCTGTCTGTCTGTCTGTCTGTCTGTCTGTCTGTCTGTCTGTCTGTCTGGTCTGTCTGTCTGTCTGTCTGTCTGTCTGTCTGTCTGTCTGTCTGTCTGTCTGTCTGTGTGTGTGTGTGTGTGTGTGTGTGTGTGTGTGTGTGTGTGTGTGTGTGTGTGTGTGTGTGTGTGTGTGTGTGTGTGTGTGTGTGTGTGTGCGTTGTGCGTGTGTGCGTGTGTGCGTGTGTGTGTGTGTGTGCGTGTGTGCGCTCGGGGACTGTTCATTTGAGCCTACATTATGTTGGTCTCACGTATTAATCACATACACCTATGAAAACTGCAGACGTTTGTTAACAGGCCTAATATACAGCTCTGCAAAAAAATGCAGAGACCACTCCAAATATTCAGTCGCTCTCGTTTTACTATGTATAGACATATGTTTGAGTAGAATGAACATTTTGGGTTTATAATATAAACTACTGACAACATTTTCTACCAAATTCCAATACATTTTTTGTGATTCAGAGCATTTCCATTAAGTAATGTAGAGATGAAGATTGAAGAAAAATCCAGACTGGAAAGACCTACTTCACGGTGGGAATATGAAGGTGTATTGAACTCTGAGATCCTATGTAGTATAAATGTGCAAACATTTTAGAAATCGGTTCATCCTAGCCTGAGAAAAGGCAGAGAGAGTGTTTAACGGCCTCCACACACATCCTACCTCTACTGCGCGTCTACCTTGCGTCTGCGTCTGACTTTTTGTCACTGACCGTGTAATCAACCTAGAGCGGACACACATCCAACCTCAGACGCACTGCTGAGGCGCGTCGGAGGCACGTCTGCAGCGACGCTCCCCTTTACCTCAGGAGGAGGAGCCTGTTTCTTTCTGAGAGCCGCGCGTCTCTCTCGGGTCTCCCTGCTTTAACTGATAGAGAAATACTCTGCTGAGAGTCATATTGACTTCATACCGGCAGCTTTCACTGGAGCTTCACCATTTCCTGGTGTGTCCCTTTCAAAATAAAACTTCCAACAAGCGAAAATTAAAAAAAAAAAAAAAAAAAAAAAAAAAAAGGCAATGGGGCGCACGGATTACTGTCCAGACTCAATATTAGACTCAATATAAATCATATGCATCATAAATGACACGAAAGAACTTCATTTTTAATGGGATTATCTATGAAAACTCTATGTAGAAAGACAGGGCTTTTAGAAGCAGCGCTGCAGCAGCAGCAGCTGCTGAGACGTTCCATGTGTGTCCGAGAAAAGTCTGAGAGAGGCAGCAGTAAGGTAAGGCGCCGCGCTCCAGAGGTAGACGCAGGATGTGTGCAGAGGCCGTTATGGTCTCACTGTCTAACCCTACATTTTCCCATGCGTGACATCACACCAGTAAAAATGTAGGGTTAGGATTAACAGGACAGCTGGGCCAAAGGAAGACTGAGGGAAGAAAAACCTAATTTATTATATTATAATAGTGATTTTATAATGATAGAACGCCGGTTCCGTATGGGTGAAGTATTCCTTTAAACTGAGCTTTCCCCACAGACCTGAGGAGGCTGCAGCCAATAGGGAGAGACCTGAGGAGGCTGCAGCCAATAGGGAGAGAGTTCTGGGGTCATGTGATCAGCCTGGAGCGGAGAGCTGCTCCAATGGTAGGTGTGCTGGTTTTTGGTTCACGAGTTGAAGCTGGGGTGGAGGATATCTCTCTCTCTCTCTCTCTCTCTCTCTCTCTCTCTCTCTCTCTCTCTCTCTCTCTCTCTTTCTCTTCTCTTCTCCTCTCTTCTCTTCTCTGCTCTCTCTCTCTCCTCTCTCTCTCTCCTCTCTCTCTCTCTCTCTCTCTCTCTCTCTCTCTCTCTCTCAGGGGTGGAGGATTTGGGGAGAAAATAGCAGTTGGGATAGAGATTTGAATCCAAATACCTCAACCGCTCCACTTGTTCTCTTTGGTCCCTCCCCTATGGTCCCTCCCTGACACGCTCTACACCAACAACGTCGGTGCCAAAGTGAATGGACAGTCCCAACAGCCAATAAGAACAGAGAATCAGATTTTTATTTTTTATTTTTTTTTAGAATCGGAGCCTCGCTCAGATTGGTCAAAGTGTACAGCTCATGTTAACTTTGACCAATCAGAAATCACATACCCCAGCTTTAAAGGGATAGTATTTTTAGTTCAGTATTTTTTAAGTGTGGTTCTTCCGCCAGCCAACCTACTTCCGCTCAGTTTTCATTTTCCTTCAGTAGTCAGTCTGGGTCTGCGGTATATTAGTGGGTTTTCTCAGGTTAGATTTTTACCGGTCCAATCATTCATTTCATTTATTCATTTCATTTTCCTTTATTTATTCGCGAAAGATCAATTGAGGGTTACCCTCTTTTACAATGACGTCGAGACAATTACAGATACACAATATACAATGAGAATACACAACAAGCTTTACAAAGAGACAACAACAATTAAAACATTCAGATCACTTGAATAAAGCAGAACAATAGCCTAATTAAAACAGTTACAAGTGGAGTGGGGCTGGTTCAAAATAATAACTTTAAATTGGTTAACAGTTATGAGTGTATTTATTTTAATTTGATGTTGTAGGCTGTTCCAGGAGTCAGGGGCACTGTGGCTAAAAGCAGTTTTACCAAGCTCAGACCGGGCGTATGGAACATATAACATGAGCATTTCAGTTGAGCGGGTTTGATAAAGCCCATCTGAAATATGTGCATCACGTCTCTCCTTAAGGGAGGACCACCCAACCTTTTCATATAAAACACAATGGTGAGTGTCATAAGCAGCGAACAGAGGGAGTGGCTGAGAACAATGACGTTGAGTTTCAGTTGTAGTCAGAAGCCGGCGCATGACATACGTCACGACCAAACGTTATGCGATTGGTTGGCAGATCCAGAGTGGCACTGGGCAGATCCAATAGTTTTAAACTTCAACAACAGACACCCGCCTTTCAAGTGAGTGAACGTTTGTCAATTGAGCGATTCCAGACCTTCTGTACAAATGAAATGAAGTACAATGGTCTAGCGCTTTACATTGTTTTGTTCACATTCACCCGTTCACCCACACATTCATACACTGATAGCAGGGGCATTTATGTATTTTCAGCATACTACAATTGACGTGCATGTATTGGGGACATCCTAAATCTTTTTCTGGCGTACTAAATAGTAGGGAAGTATGGGGATTGGAACGCATGGAGAGTTTGTTTATGACTAACTAGTTAGAGTTACAGACAGATAGATAGATAGATAGATAGATAGATAGATAGATAGATAGATAGATAGATAGATAGATAGATAGATAGATAGATAGATAGATAGATAGATAGATAGATAGATAGATAGATGGATGGATGGATGGATGGATGGATGGATGGATAGATAGATATATAGATAGATTTATGATTTTTTTATTATTTTCTTTCCCCCACATTTTCAGAGCAGCAAGGCACAGTGAGGAGAGCAGAGGGCGCAGCTGAGGTGAGTAGGGCTGAGTCAAAGGAGCTCCGAGGAACTTACAGTGTGTGTTCATTCTAGCGCCCCCCTTTGGACAGAAGCAGTAGTGTTTTTACCACGCCAGCTGTTGTTCCTGGGTGAGCGTATATACCCATGACAAAGGCAATAAGAAAAACTATATAAAAAAAATAGCATTCTTTGCACTGATGGTCTCGTTTGCTGTTACATGTAATTTATGATCATCAGAGGAAAAATTAGACTGTTTCAGAAATATTAAAAAAAAAAAATTTATACTACTTTAAAGAATGGACAGGTTATTGTTATATAACTGTGTGTGTGTGTGTGTGTTTGCCTGTGTTTGTCTGTCTGTGTGCGTGTCTGTGTCTTTGTGTGTGTGTCTGTCTGTGTCTGTCTCTCTCTGTCTGTCTGTCTGTCTGTGTGTGTGTGTGTGTGTGTGTGTGTGTGTGTGTGTGTGTGTGTGTGTCTCTCTGTCTGTCTGTCTGTCTGTGTGTGTGTGTGTGTGTGTGTGGTGTGTGTTTGCCTGCGTCTGTCTCTGTCTGTCTGTCTCTCTGTGTCTGTCTCTTTCTCTGTCTGTGTGTGTGTGTCTGTCTGTCTGTGTCTGTCTCTCTCTCTGTCTGTCTGTGTGTCTGTCTGTCTCTCTCTCTCTGTCTGTCTGTCTGTCTGTCTGTCTGTGTGTGTGTGTGTGTGTGTGTGTGTGTGTGTGTGTCTGTCTCTCTGTCTGTGTGTGTGTGTGTGTGTCTGTCTGTCTCTCTGTCTGTCTGTTTGTGTGTGTGTGTGTGTGTGTGTGTGTGTGTGTGTGTGTGTGTGTGTGTGTTAGTTGCAGAGTGTAGCCTCGCTGAAGGTAACCATCCAGCAGTCGAGCCATAGCAGAGAGTTTGGACAGACAGACAGGTCCGGACTCCACTGCCATGTCTGTCAACTCAGCTGTAGGACACTGCAGGTGTGTTGCACACACACACTGTTGGTGTGTGTGTGTGACACACAGGGCGATGTGATGCGTCTAGTGTGGCTTTAAGTGTGGCCTGCTGCTTCGCATGCTCTCGCTTTCAGATGTCACCGCTGGCTAGCCCTGTGCGAACGGGGGAGCCGAGTGCGTAAGCCTCCCCTTGCCAGTACATAGCCTCTCCATCGTCAAGACCTCTGCTGTGCCTCCTCGTGGCCACACACGGTAACTGGGTGCCTTGCGGCTCCAGGCGAAACCAGCAGAGGATCTCGGAGCAGCAGGAGGCCCCAGAGGTGTGGAGCCAGAGGTGGACTCCCCTGGAACCACACCATCTCCTGCCCCACTGTCTTGTGGGTGCCCATGGCTGGGAAAAGACTATGGGAGAAAACCCAAAATGAAAAATCTGCGGTGGAGACCCGCACCAGGCGAGCGCCACTATACCGACGACTTGGCAGTCTCCTGCAACACTCCACAGTGACTGGCCGTCTTGGATCTCACCTTGCCTCCAGCCTAACTGTGGCTTGCCAAGATGGTGGATTGAGGATGGTGCACCCTTTCCCCACCTTAAGCATCTATTGCACAAGTCTCACTTTATGCCCCCCCCCCCCCTCCCCGCTACTTCTTTCCCTCATCCCCTATTTCCTTCTTTCTTCAAAAGTCCTGCGGCGATGGAAGCAGAGCAGTAGGAGCAGGTCTGGAGAGACCGGAAGCTCTTAGCCCTGCGCTACACGTGAGGCGGCCTTGGATAGATGGTCGCTGGCATGGCTGGGGCTCGAAGACAGCAGCTTCCAGAGGCAGCTTCCAGGGTGACTGGGCGGCCCTATTTAGGATCCGCACCGCCCACCCCACATGGGGAAAGGTCTAGAAAAGGTGACCTAAACATTGTCTGTCTTCATTGCACACGGGTGGGTAGCCGAGCTCACCGTGTCTCCCTTTTTATCGGTCGAAATATTAAAACTAAATCTTCTACCCTAACCCTGGCTACATGGAACGTAAGGACACTACTTGATACCGCCAACCAACCGGAGAGACGCACGGCACTGATTGCCCATGAACTGAATAAATATAACATTGATATAGCAGCCATCACAGAGTCTCGATTCTCTGGTGAAGGGTCCCTCACAGAGAGTAGAGAAGGCTACACCTTCTTTTGGAAGGGAGTGCCTGAAGACCAACCACGCATACATGGTGTTGCTTTCGCCATACGAACAGCCCTCATCCAGCACATTCCAACCACCCCCATTGGAAAATCTGAGAGACTCATCCAGTGGCGTATCCCTTTGTCAAAAAACCGTCACTTATCAATTATTAACGCATATGCTCCGACCTTACCTACCAACGAGGCCTCTAAAGATCAGTTTTATGCATTACTCCACACCACCCTGCAAGCCATCCCTCGGGAGGACAAGCTAATCCTCCTTGGCGACTTTAACGCCAGGGTTGGAACAGATCACCACATATGGGAAAAGGTGCTGGGCCGCCATGGAACTGGCAAATGTAATGCTAATGGACTTAGGCTCCTCAGCCTTTGCTCTACACATGCGCTCACCATCACCAACACTATATTCCAACTCCGTGACATGCATAAAACCACCTGGATGCATCCACGTTCTAAACAGTGGCACCTCATAGACTTTGTAATCACACGACAAAGTGATCTCAAAGACGTCACGATCACTCGCTCAATGCGAGGTGCAGATGGAGGGACAGATCACCGTCTTGTACGAACGAAGCTGAACCTCAAGATAAGGCCGCCTATACGACGATGTGCACCACCTGCTCGTCTGAACATACGCGCTCTCCAAGATGAGAAGATCCTCTCTACATTCCAAGCAGCACTGGAAAACGAACTCACCATAGACACAAGCAACCTCCACACTACTGCAGACCTCACTAGAACCTGGGACAATGCATGCAGCAACATCCTAACTATATCTCGACGTGTACTAGGCGTCAATAAAAAGAAGAACAGGGACTGGTTTGACGACCAGGCAACAGACATCCACAAGCTCATTGCTGAAAGAAATAAAGCCTTCGCAGCTGCATTGGACAAACCATCTCACGCCAGGCGTAAGAAGCTCGCTGCAATACGCTCAAAGACACAGAATATGATTAGAGAAATGAAGAACCAATGGTGGACAAAACTGGCTCAAGAAGTTCAAGGCTATGCAGACTCCGGAAACCAAAAGGAATTTTATAATGCCCTTAAAACCGCTTACGGGCCTTACAAAAATGCCTCCCACCCAGTCAGAAGTGCAGATGGGAACACACTGCACACAGAGAAAACAGAGATCCTCACACGCTGGGCAGAATACTACCAAGATCTTCTGAACAAAAACACGCAAACTGACCCTAACCTGCTCAATGAACTCCCTGCTCTACCATTCATTCAGGAGCTGGACGCTCCCCCTTCCCATGCTGAAGTCAAGACATCCATTGATAGCCTTAAAAACAACAAGGCAACTGGACCTGATGGCTTACCCGCAGAAATACTTAAGTATGGCGGTGATGCCATCATAAATAACATCCACGCCATCATCACAACCATCTGGGTTAGTAAATGCGTTCCACAACAGTGGAAAGACGCTGACATCACAAACATCTACAAAAAGAAGGGTGACGCGGCTGTGTGTGGAAACAGCCGCGGAATTTCACTGCTCTCTGCAGCGGGCAAAGTCCTTACAAGGCTCATGCTGTTTCGGCTCCTTGTACACATTGCCGAGGATGTTTTACCTGAAACACAATGTGGTTTTAGAAAGCAGAGAAGTACCATTGACATGCTCTTTGTAGCCAGGCAGCTGCAAGAAAAGTGTCGAGAACACCACAAACCACTTTATATGGTCTTTGTCGACTTAACAAAGGCCTTTGATACAGTCAACAGGCCACTTCTCTGGAGCATCCTGGAGAAATTTGGCTGCCCTCCGACCTTCCTTGCAGTTCTAACAGCCCTCCATGATGGGGCTATGGCACGCGTCATCAGTGGAGGTGGGAAATCTGACCCCTTCACAGTAGGTTCGGGTGTCAGGCAGGGCTGTGTTATTGCCCCCATACTCTTCAACCTCTTCCTAGCCGGTGTTATGAAGACTTCCGCCCATTTGCTCTTGCCGGATGCCGGGATCCCCATCAAATATCGCCTCGATGGTAATTTATTCAACCTCAGACGCCTCCAAGCAAAAACCAAAGTGACAAAAGAAATCATCCGTGATCTGCAGTATGCAGATGATGCTGCCTATGTCAGCTGTTCACCTGAACACCTGCAGCACACCCTAAACACCCTAGCCGACACATACAACCGTGCCGGTCTTACTATCAATACATCCAAAACTGAGGTTTTAATAATGCGGGATCCTCCTCAAGACCCCGTCACATTCCATATAAACAACCAACAACTCAAGACCGTCCCACACTTTCCATATCTAGGCTCCATAGTCACAGACACTGGTGACATTACCAACGAAGTCCACAGAAGAATCAGCCTAGCATCTGCCTCCTTTGGAAGACTGAACAGCAGAGTCTTTCATAACAGGGACCTAACAATACATACCAAAATTACTGTTTACAAAGCAATATGCTTATCTATCCTTCTGTATGGCTGTGAGGCGTGGGTTCCATATAGGAAACATCTCAGTAAACTGGAATCATTCCATACAGGCTGCCTTCAGCGCATACTGGGACTGAAGTGGTGGCACAGGATCCCAAAAACCGAACTTTATGAACGCGCTAACATCGAGCCCCTGGAAGTCTTGCTTTTCCAAAAACAGCTGCGGTGGGCAGGACATGTAATCCGCATGCCTCAGGATAGGCTACCCGAAAGGTCCTATACGGAGAGATCCCAGACAGCAGTAGGTCAGCAGGAGGTCAGCGCAAGAGATACAAAGATCACTTGAAAACTTCTCTTAAGTTGTGTGGCATCCAACCACTAGTGCTGGAGACATTGGCCTCTGACCGACATCAATGGAGTGTATCCTGTCACAAAGGCTCTGTAACCTACGCAACTCAATTAAAAAACAAAGCAGCAGCAAAGCGGGTACTACGTCATCAACCACCCGCTACGCAAGGGCAATTCTGCTGTGATGTATGTAACCGAATTTGCGGATCACGAATAGGACTGCACAGCCACAGACGAACCCATCAGAAGTAGCCAAGAGCCATGGACTTTTTGATTCTTCTGATTCTTCATCCTCAAGGGCATAAATGTGACGTCATCGTCGAAATCGACGGACAACTTAAGAAGAAGAGGACACTGCAGGTAAGACAGACAGACAGACAGACAGACAGACAGACAGACATAGAGAGAGAGAGACATTGCAGACAGATAGAGAGAGAGAGAGACAGACAGACAGTGAGAGAGAGAGAGACAGACAGACAGACAGACAGATAGAGAGAGAGAGAGACAGACAGACATAGAGAGAGACATGCAGACAGACAGAGAGAGAGACAGGCAGAGAGAGAGAGAGAGACACACAGACAGACAAACAGACACAGAGAGAGAGAGAGAGACACACAGACAGACAAACAGACACAGAGAGAGAGAGACAGACAGACAGACAGACAGACAGACACAAACACACACATTGCCTCTATTAAAGTATCCACATACTTTTTTTTATTTTTTTTTATTATTTATTATTATTTAATAATTTTGTCTGTTTTAAAAAAAAAAATTTACTTCTACATTTTTTTTTTCTTCTTA
>CM047507.1:33586222-33588722 GCA_026122265.1 Ammodytes dubius | reverse complement strand
ACACTCACTCTCACACACACACACACATAGACACACTCTCACACACACACACTCACTCTCACACACACACACACATAGACACACTCTCACACACACACACACACACACATAGACACACACACACACACACACATAGACACACACACACACACACACACACTGTAACACACACACACACACACACACTCACTCTCACACTCACTCACTCACTCACTCACTCACTCACTCACTCACTCACTCACTCACTCACACACACACACACACACACACACACACACACACACACACACACACACACACACACACACTGTAACACACACACACACACCTTTTGTTTGTTAAAAAATATGATATATTAATATTATATAAATCAGTGATTCTTGAGAACCGGGACAAAAGGCCGTCTTCCATATGTAACTGCTGTTATGTTTAAAACTAAAAATATTTCAAATTGTAGATGTTATTAGTAGGGATGGGTCCGATCCGATCCGGTATCGGTATCGGGTCCGATATGGCCGAAATCTGCGTATCGGATATCGGACTGTCAGCTCTGATATTAAATATTGATATTTCTTTATACTATGAAAGAGCGAACGAGCCGTGCCAGCATGCGCCGACGTTCGGTGGAGGGAGAGAGGACACCACTTTCTAATTTGACATACAGTATATATCAGTGTGTTAGCCAGTGAGCTAACCAAAGCTAATCCAAGTCAAGGAAGTGGAGAGGCTTCTGCACTGTGACAAAATTCTACTATGTAAAATACAGCCAGAGAGAGGAAGACTGTTCAGACAAACAGACCACCACATATTCTAGTGGGACAGAAGTGATCATTGATGAGGATTATTTTTGTATGACTATAATTCTGCCTTTAAGATAAACCTATATGCATTTGTGTATATTTCTTGCTCTTTTAAATTAGAATTGCTTAAGCCTTCCTAGCCTTACACATAACATCACCACCAACAAAAAAATTTATAACAATTATGATATCGTATCGGACAGTATCGGTATCGGCCGATATCCAAAACCCAGATATCGGAATCGGATCGGAACTAAAAATAGTGGATCGGTGCATCCCTAGTTATTAGGGAATTTTTTGATAATGTTATTTTCCTGAAGTAGTTCATACTAACACCTAACATCAACAGAAAAACCAAATGGCTACGAGATAAATTCCATTTGTTATGTTTAAGAAACGTTAAATATGTCAACACCGTCAGACAGGAAATCTGACGGAGTTGACATTTGACGGTGGTGATAGGCCAATGACGGTAAAAAAAACTAAAGCTGGGAGGTTGTGTCAAAGCTTAGCTCAGTAGCTTAGTATATGTTGGATACAAACATGTCATTTAGTTTGCCTAAACATAGGGTTTGTATTTTTTCAACATTGCACCCTGTTTTGTCCCACTTCTCAAGAATCACTGATATATATGGAAGGTTTATAGGATAGGGGAGAACGGGGTAATTTGTCACACGGCAAGGCTGTCACAATCGTTATATCTCGGAACCAGAAGGCGCTGTCTGTTAAATGTTGGTATGTAAATATACTACACAACTGGGATCAGAGGTCACCTACATAGTCTTCCTTGGAGTTAGACTGCTGCATTTGAGGTGAGAGGACTGTTTGTGTTTTTCATGTCAAATTGAAAATATTTAGCTCCTCAGTATTTTTCTTCTAGGCTTTTACACAATGGGTTTATAACAAAACACTTGTTACCCTAAACAAGTGTGAAGGGTAAGCTATAGTTTAGATTGTTTGTAGCAAGCTAATTAGTTGTCAGATGGTTGTTGGCCTTGATGCTAGCAATACATTCCATTTGGGGTTGGTCGTCACATTTCTTGGGGGGTTGGTTGTCACATGTTATCCAAAGGGTGCAGCCAGGAAAGGAACCCAATAACAAAATAAAATGTCAAGCTGTATCCTCACTGACACCCCAGAGAAGGAGAGAATTGAGCAGGAAAGGCAGCTAGCATGCAAAAGAGAAAAAGGGCAACACAATCAAAACGAGCCAGTGCATCCCAAACTAGACCAGTTGCCAAGGCTACAGCACCCCAGTGCACTCCACCCCAGCGGGGAAGAAGAAACAGAAGAGAAAGAGACAGGAGGAGGAATCTTCATCAGATGAAGAGGATAGTTTGTGTTTGGTTTGTGTGGAAACATTCTCCAGCACCCGTTCAGGGGAGGTAAGGGAGTGTTGTATGTGCAACCAGTGGGCACACAATCTCTGCTTAGTTAGAGTGAGCAGACCCTACATTTGCCATCACTGTAACTCAGATAGTGAATGTGTGTATCCTAGTTGAGTAGGCTATTATTGTTAGACCTATTTGTTTTGTTCTTTATGTTGTTACATACAGTAGGTTGGTCTTAATATGGATTTCCTTTTTGTTAATTTCTTGCTCATTTTGTGTTAAGATGCATAAAGTTATGTAGGCATATTTTTCAACTTGACAATGAAATTTCAAATTTAGTTCTGCTTTCTTGCCTTCTTTCTAAGATTT
>CM047507.1:33581222-33583722 GCA_026122265.1 Ammodytes dubius | reverse complement strand
CACATAGACAAGTCATGTATGTATTCTCCACATATTTGTATTTATTTATTTCAGTGCAGTTTCTCATATCATTACACAGAACGTAACTAAGAACACAACGTTCTAAGTGTTGTAAACACTGAGAGACTGGCTGGCTGCTGAAGTGTACTGACCATAGATAGTATAATAAACTGACGCACTTGTTGCTCTAGTCTGTTCTGGTAAATGAGGAGCGTTCAAGGACCTTCGGATTTTTTTTTTTTTTTTTTTTTTTTTTTTTTTTCAAAAAAAAATAGATTCGGGGCTAATCAAATTAGATCCGGGGGCTTTAGCCCCGAATAAAACAGCCTAGCGACGCCACTGACACACACACACACACACACACTGCAGGACACACACACACACTGCCTCCATTAAAGTGTGTCTTGTGTGTTTCAGAGACACACGGCTCAGAAGACCCATGAAGAAGAGGATACCTGACCTTCCCATAATGCATCTGGGCATCTGATGATGTCACCGGACCACTGATCACCACTTTATTTCTACAGGTAAATCCCATTGAGACCGAAGACTCTTTTGCAAGGGAGACCTGTTTTCCTTTCCCACGTTACCATTCACACACGCATTCATACACCGATAGCAGCAGGCTAACTATCGACATTCACACGAGGCAAGGTGGGTGAAGTGTCTTGCCCAAGGACACAACAACCATGACACAGGTGGCAGGGCGGGGATCGAACCTCCAACCCTTCGATCATTGGCCAACCCGCTCTACCAACTGAGCCACAGTCGCCCCAATATCATGGAAAATTAATTGGAATTGAGGCAAGAATTCATGCAAAAGGGGCCCAAACCAAGTACTGAGTACATATGGATGATTATACTTTATAGAGGGCCGACATTTCTGTATTTAAAATCCCTTTTTTATTGATTTCATGTAATATTCAAATTTTCTGAGATTTTGTATTTGGGGTTTTCATAAGCTGTAAGCCATAATCATTTTTAATTGAATTGAATGATTTTTAATTGAAAGAGTCACAGAGTACAAATATCTCGGCATCTGGTTAGATGATAAACTCACTTTTAATTTCCATATAAAAAATCTTGTTTGTCGACTACGACAAAAAATTGGCTATTTTTATAGGATCAAAACCACCTTCCCTTTATTTAGTAGGAAAAGGATTATTGAGGCAGTTTTCATGTCTGTCCTTGATTACGGTGATGTGGTTTACCGGCATGCATCACATTCATGTCTTAAACTCCTGGACTCTGTTTTTCACTCTGCTTTAAGGTTCATCACAGGAGATGCTTATGACACACACCATTGTCTTTTATATGAAAAGGTTGGGTGGTCCTCCCTTAAAGAGAGAC
Organism: Ammodytes dubius; assembly: GCA_026122265.1. Classification (NCBI taxonomy): domain Eukaryota; kingdom Metazoa; phylum Chordata; class Actinopteri; order Uranoscopiformes; family Ammodytidae; genus Ammodytes; species Ammodytes dubius. Next base: position 33,582,372 of record CM047507.1, on the reverse strand, counting down.
GTGACGCACATTGGCATGTTTTTATTTTACAAAGCCTTGACCGGGAAGCTTCCTCGTTATTTAACAGAAATGCTGCAAATCTCAGATGGGCTTTATCAGACCCGCTCCACTGACATGCTTATGCTTTATGTCCCACAAGCCCGGTCTGAGCTGGGAAAGACAGCTTTTAGCTTCAGTGCCCCCGACTCCTGGAACAACTTACAGCAACAAATTAAACTAAATACCTTCATATCCTTTAACCAATTTAAACAAACTATCTTAAATCTGCCAAACTCTACCTGTAACTGTTTTAATTTGGCTTTATTGTACTTTCACCCATTTCATTTTAATTGCTGCCACTTAATCTTCACCACTGTGTAAATGTTTCAATTGTTTTTCTCTTCACCTGTTGTTGTGTATTTGATGTATTTGCATTGAATATTGTTTATGTATTGTTGTTTTTCCTTTGAATTTGTTTTGAACTCGACATCATTGTAAATGAGGGTCACCCCTCAATTGGTCTCTCGAGGATAAATAAAAGTTAAATGAAAAAAATAAAATATGGTTTGTTGTAATGACGGTTACTGTCCAACAGATGGAGCTGTTTGTCTGTTTATAGATGGATGGATAGATAGATAGATGGATAGATAGATAGATGGATGGATGGATGGATGGATAGATAGATAGATAGATGGATAGATAGATAGATAGATAGATAGATAGATAGATAGATAGATGGATGGATGGATGGATGGATGGATAGATAGACAGACAGACAGATGGATAAATAGACAGACAGTCAGACAGATAGACAGATGGATAAATAGACAGACAGACAGATAGAGGGATGTTATGATAGATGGATGGATAAAAAATAATTTACAGAAGCTATGGTGGCCATCAAGGACAAAAAGATAGTTCAAAGTCACTGATTGAAACATGCTGGGGCCTATCCGAAAAGTCCAATCTCCTAACCTATAAGCCTCCTTTCCTATACCTTAACCCCTAAACGTCATCGGGGTTAAGGAGAGATGAAAGGTGCTTCCTATCGAACATAGGAAAGGACAGCACTGTCATTGCGCGACGGCGAGTATTGCTGACGTGAGTCACTAGCGTGAAACTACACTATTCTCCGAAAATTGACTACAACAAGCGCTCGTTTGATCCATGC
>CM047507.1:33563964-33573622 GCA_026122265.1 Ammodytes dubius | reverse complement strand
AGGTGAGGAGTTGTTGAGGAAGTAAGGCAGTGTCGGTCTGCTGTGTGTGTGTGTCCCGCTCGTCAGAGGGAGGCGGGGTTTATTCGGAGATTACTTCATGCTCCGTGCTCACTGTAGCCTTCAGTGCGCACACGTACTTCTAAAAACTTCACAATGAAGGATGCACACCTTCGTGCTGTGCGCAAGCAATATCCGTAAGCTCATGCCGATCTGACTAAAACTCAGAGAGATATGCGAGCCACAGACAGACACACAGACAGACAGACAAGACACACAGACAGACAGACGTTTCTTGCTTTATAGATAGATGTGTTTAGAGTTAGGGGATACGTTGGAAACGATGGTTGTATATTTGTAATGCTCTATCATCTGTGAATGTCACATAATAAAACTATATTTTTTAACATTATTTTCAAACTGTCAGTGATACAAAGTGCACAAACAACTGGTTGCTGCTAGAATGTCCCTGAGCTCTTAAAAGTAATATTAAATTATAAAATAATTTAGATAAACAATTATTCCAAATAGAAAATTATTAAATGTTGATGTGAGATAGCTTTAACTGCAGGTCATGGACTAAGACAAAAAAACACCAATACTATACAAGGTCTACAAAATATATAAGCTTTTAAGTGCACAAACAGTTATTTTCAATAAGTTTATTAGTGTGAAAAGTGTCATTTAGTGGTCTGAACCTCCGCCATGCTCCGCTCAACTCTGTCTGCATGTGAACTGAACAGCTTCGCAACATAGCAACTGACAAACTAATCCTAAAACGCAATAAATCAAAAATGTAATGTTTTTCCACCTCTTTTAATGATAGATCTTTATCTATTCGTTGCTGCAGCCCTAGAGCGTAGTGGACGGGCTGAGGTGTTTGGTTGAATTATTGAATACAAACAATTTTCCTACCAGATTAAATATAGTGAAGTGACAGAATGTGATTATTTAATTATTGTTAATTAGTCAATTCATTGAACATGTTAAAATATTACAAACACAAAGTAAAACTTATCAGCAATAAAAATAAAGACAAAATGAATCTTCAGCAACAAATAAACAACTCAGTAATATGGTTCATGTGCATAAGGGCCTAAAAGCAGTTAAAAACATATCTGGTCCTACACCGTCTAAAACTGTATATTGTATATTTAATTGTTGTTGTCAGTCAGCTACACTGATACAGACTGTGAGCCAACAGTCCTCAGCCTGTCAGTGTAACAGAGAAACAGTGTGAGAGCTCTTGGTGTCTCTTCATACCTGAGAGTCTCCAGTCTCAAGAGGGGATCCTCCAGCAGCTTCACTCCTGAGTCTCCTGGATGGTTGTAGCTCAGGTCCAGCTCTCTCAGATTGGAGGGGTTGGAGCTCAAAGCTGAGGCCAGAGAAGCACAGCCTTCCACTGTGATCAGACAACCTGACAGACTACACACACACACACACACACACACACACACACACACACACACACACACACACACACACACACACACACACACACACACACACACATAATGTCTGGTGTTTTTAAATCAGTCAAGAAAGGAATCTTGTTGACTGACACTAAAAACCATAAAGTAAATGTTTTGACTTAAATGCTGCTTCAGTCCAATCGATACATTTCTACTTCCTGAGTGGAGCTAAGTCTGGGGGGCAGTGCAGATAAACACACCACCACACAATCTAGTGGGGCAGAAGGCAGAAGTGATCATGTAGAAGGATTATTTTAGTGTGACTATACTTTGCGTGTTACCTTTGAATGATATTAAGTCAATATTGAGTGATATTATGGGCAAAATATAGTCAGTGGGGATCAAGTGGCTTGTGAGTTTTTATTGGATTTTTAAATGAGACAGTTCTGATGGAGCTGACGATTCATCAAAGTGTAAAAGCCTGCAGTTAGTTTACAAAATTCTTAGTCTTGAATAATTCTATCATCATAAATCAAAACTAAATTATTTTGAGGAACATGGAACCAAAACCATGCGTGAGGCTAGAATATATTCGTAAACCAAACTGTGGGTCCTGCTGTAACTTTACAAGAAGCTTTCTTACTTCAAACAGTGTTCCATGGATCACATTTTCCTGTGATGAAAGTTTGTTCAGTTGTGAGAATACCATAGAAGATGTTCACTTCTCTGACACACCCAAAGTTATATAATGCACCTTTAAGTGTCAATTCATGACTATATTTATCAAGTATATTAGAGGTATATTCATATAATCAGGGTTTTTCCTGACTCAGAAAGGGCCTTTGGGGGGTCAGTACGCGACCGATTTTTTTTGGTTTAGTGACTATGTGCAACAGTAAAGGCAAACGGTTTGTGTATTTTAAGAGGGTCTGGGGTTGGGAGAGGGGAGTTTCTGTCCAGATAAAGAGCATTTCAGTCAGCCTGTCAATCACTGTGTTACCATGGAGCTCACTGACGCTTATGAAATCACAATAAACAACATGTAGATATGAAGTCAAAATACTAATAATGACTAGGCCTACCTTTAATTGTTTCTAATTGATCTAAACCATGGAAATTGCAAGAAGGTAGGACTGCTCGATTATGAAAAAATCATAATCATGATTATTTTGAGTAATCACATTGTGTTATCACGATTATTAAAGACAGTTAATCATTGATTTAAGATCATTATGCATTTATTTTACTTTTAACGAGTTTTTTTTCTAATAACACCATGACTTTGGACTTTAAACAAAGGCCTAATTGAACTGAAAACAGGGAGAATAGAAATAGGCTAAATAAGTGAAACATATTTTAAATAATTGACTAAAATAAATATGTAAAAATAAAAATAACCAGTTGTAAATGTTGTTTATAGGGCACGTCTTTTGAAAGCATTAAATGTAAGGGCATGATTTATTTATGTCAAGGAGCATGGTGGATAGGCAGTTGTATTGTAGTGTTGACAGTTGTGGTGGCAGGAGTCAATGAGCTTTAAACTTACTGTGTTTTTTATTCATTGATTGCTTGGTCATAGACCACTATGATTCGACTTAAAGTGAATAAACAAATTAGTCGGGATGTTTAGAGGTGCAGATCAGGTCATATGCCCTTTTTTCTCTCTCTCTCTCTCTCTCTCTCTCTTGTGGTCGAGTATGTTACGTGACTCGCATGTCCGCGCGTGACATATCTTGCACATTATTTTAGTTTGTTGTGAGTCTGAAGTGTTTTCAGACAACACAATTAGTTTTACCTTTATTCTCGTCGTACAGAAGTTTTTCATAACACCCGGCAATGCGCAACATCCTATTCTCTGTACCAGCCGATAGCTCAATTATCAGGTGAGGGAGGGGCCGAGCGGAGCGCATAGCAGAAGGGTTCGCTGCATTTAACAGCCAGCATGCCCCGGCGTGCGGAACAATGATAGTTTAATAACGATTATTTAGTTTTCATGATTGAGGGAAGCCGTAATAGTAATCAAAAATTAAATTCAAGTTATTGCCCAGCCCCTCAAGAAGGATGACTTAAATTGGGCTGAATTTGGAGAAGTTTAAAATAGCTATATTTATTCTCAATCTTTATCATTTTGGCGCTGGTGATTTTCCTTTGGCGCTGGATAAATCCGCTTTGGCGCACGCCAACACTTTCTCTATGCAGGAAAAACCCTGATAATTATATGATCATTAATGTCACAGTATGATCATATAATTAACATAGAAGCTCAATGTTACAGAAAAACATCACAGTGAAATCTTACTTAAGAGTCTCCAGTTTACAGTGTGGACTCTGCAGCCCTACAGCTAGCCGCTTCGCTCCTGAATCCTGCAGGTCGTTGTTACTCAGGTCCAGCTCTCTCAGACTTGAGGAGGAGCTGAGAACTGAGGCCAGATATGCACAGCTTCTCTCTGAGAGGTTACAGCCACTCAGCCTGGAGAGACAACAGTGACAAAAAGAGTAATACGTTTCAATTTTGTTAGTTAAAAGATGGCAGAGTATTTATTGGTGAATAAATTCTACGTACAGAGCTTTGTTGGAGGCTTTGACCACTGGCAGCAGCCTCAGAAGAACCTCCTCTGAAGCAGAGTATTTCTTCAGGTCAAACACATCCAGATCTTTTTCTGATGACAGTAAGATGAAGCCGAGAGCTGACCACTGAGCAGGAGACAGTTTATCTGTGGAGAGACGTCCTGATCTCAGGGACTGTTGGATCTCCTCCACTAGAGAACTGTCATTCAGTTCATTCAGACAGTGGAACAGATTGATGCTTTTCTCTGCAGAGGGAGTCTCCTCGATCTTCTTCTTGATGTACTGGACTGTTTCCTGATTGGTCTGTGAGCTACTTCCTGTCTGTGTCAGCAGACCTCTGAGGAGACTCTGATTGGTCTCCAGTGAAAGACCCAGGAGGAAGCGGAGGAACAAGTCCAGGTGTCCATTTGGACTCTGTAAGGCCTTGTCCACAGCACTCTGGTAGAACTGTGTCTCTGTAGATCCCTGGAAGGTTGCAGTTGATTCTTTGGTCGGCTGAGCCTTGTCCTCATGGAGAGGTTTCAGTTTAGTTTTTTTTCTGAAGACTTTAGGCCAGCAGGATGTTTTTCTTTCTTGGTAGAGTTGTTTCTCTGCAGATTCCTGGGAGGATGTGTGTTCTTCTGCCATCAGATTGACTCCAGTGTTGATGAATGTCAGATGGACATGAAGAGCAGCCAGAAACTCCTGAATGCTCAGATGGACGAAGCAGAACACCTTGTCCTGGTACAGTTCACTCTCCTCTTTAAAGATCTGTGTGAACACTCCTGAGACCACTGAGGCTTCTGAGATATTGATGCCACACTCTGTCAGGTCTGCTTCATAGAAGATCAGGTTTCCTTTCTGCAGCTGCTCAAAAGCCAGTTTTCCCAGAGACTCGATCATCTTCCTGCTCTCTGGACTCCAGTGTTGATCTGTCTCAGCTCCTCCATCATACTTGATCTTCTTCAGTTTGGCCTGAACCACCAGGAAGTGGATGTAAATCGCAGTCAGGGTCTTGGGCAGCTCTCCTCTCTCTCTGGTCTTCAACACTTTTGTCAGAACTGTAGCAGTGATCCAGCAGAAGACTGGGATGTGACACATGATGTGGAGGCTTCGTGATGTCTTGATGTGGGAGATGATTGTGTTGGCCTTTCCCTCCTCTTTCAGCTTCTTCCTGAAGTACTCCTCCTTCTGTGGGTCAGTGAACCCTCTGACCTCTGTCACCAAGCCAACACAGACAGGAGGGATCTGATTGGCTGCTGCAGGTCGTGTGGTTATCCAGAGGCGAGCAGAGGGAAGCAGTTTCCCCCTGATGAGGTTTGTCAGCAGCACATCCACTGAGGTGGACTTTGTAACATCAGTCAGGATCTCATTGTTGTTGAAGTCCAGAGGAAGTCGACACTCATCCAGACCATCAAAGATGAACAGAACCTGGAACCCTTTAAAGCTGCAGATTCCTGCTGATTTGGTTTCAGTGAAGAAGTAATGAACAAGTTCCACCAAGCTGAACTTTTTCTCTTTTAGCACATTCAGCTCTCTGAAAGTGAATGGAAAGATGAACTGTATGTCCTGGTTGGTTTTGTCTTCAGCCCAGTCCAGAGTGAATTTCTGTGTTAAGACTGTTTTCCCAATGCCAGCCACTCCCTTTGTCATCACTGTTCTGCTTGGTTCATCTCTTCCAGGTGAGGCTTTAAAGATGTCTTCTTGTTTGATGGTTGTTTCTGGTCTGTCTGTTTTCCAGGATGCTGTTTCAATCTGTCTGACCTCATGTTCATCATTGACCTCTCCAGTCCCTCCCTCTGTGATGTAGAGCTCTGTGTAGATCTGATTCAGAAGGGTTGGGTTTCCTGCTTTAGCGATCCCCTCAAACACACACTGGAACTTCTTCTTCAGATTAGACTTCAGTTCACGCTGACACTTTGCAACTCTGGCTTCTGAAAGAACAAAGAACAAATGTGATTAGTAATTGGATGCTACTTTAAAACTGATTAATCCAAATTTAAACTTTATTTTCATCTTCCATTAAATCTCTTCATAACATCAGTTGTGAACAGTATAAACACATTCTTTTCTGGCCCACACTACGGAATAGGTGAGTAGATATTCACTGATTTTGACTAAAAGAGTTTTGGATAACAATGACGAGTATGCCTTTAATTAGTTGATGCTAAAATCAATGTTCCATGTTGATGTCCCCAGTCTCTTGCAGTTTGATGCAGAGCTCTGTGTAGATCTCATCTACAAGTTTAGATGTTTTGCTTTTGTGATTTTCTCAAACAAAAACAAAAACTTTTTCCTCAGAGTGGATCTGAGTTTTCTCCGACTCAGCAACAATCTCTGAATGAATTAGCTTGTAATTCACTGACCTTTTCTATTTGTATTAATAAGAACGGGGGTGCATCCAAAGGTGGTGAGGGCCATTATAAGATGGCGCTTGGCTGGAGAATGTGGGTTATGGCATATTGTGCACCTGTTGAAATATTTCTAATCATCAGAGAACGAGGAAAACTTTGAGTAACGTCAGGGTGGAATAACCATGACATTCAGCTGAACACATTTGTTTTGTTTTTTATATCAATTTGTCATCAGATTAATTTCAAGATTGTATTAAAAAAAAATATATATCTTTAGTTAACACAAGTGCTCTCAGACGCGTTTTTAACAGCGTTAACGCAACTACTTTGTAGTTTTTTCACATGCTGTTGCAACAACTACAACACCATAAACCATACATGTATCTTGCAGTTAAATGTTCAGTAAGCGGAATGGTCAGTTTAGCTAACTTCCTGTCACTGACTGCAGTTAGCAGTCCCCTACCTCATCCCCACATTAATGCACTGCGGTCTTCAAGCAGCGAGTTATTAAGCATCATCTCAGATCCATAATTGTGATAAAACACGATAAAAACCATCAAAACAGACATTGGGAAGGATTTTTACCTGCTCCGCCATTGTAGGCACATAAACATCTGTCGCTCTGGCGTGCACCGGCAGTGAGACGGGTGTCGGTTTGTAGCGTTCTCTCTTGTGATTGGATATTAATTTCGGGATCCCCGAAAACTTTATTTTCTGATTACATGCAGAGTGGGTGACTGAGAGATCGGCTTTATGAAATGCGCACACTATGTAAGTGATCACTGTATGAATAAAGAGCGATTTAACACTTATATTAACAAAAATAAATTGCCCTACCCACTGCGCCATGGGAGCCCCATGCTCTTAATTTTTTTTAAAGAAAAGCAAATTCAGTATCTGTACTAATAATATTAATTGATTGGATTTATATAGCGCTTTATTTCTCTGTGACTCAAAGCACTTTACAGGGTTCCAGGTTCAATTCATTCACACACAGTCATACCGGTGGTGGTAAACTACGATAGTAGCCACAGCTGCCCTGGGGCAGACTGACGGAAGTGTGGCTGCCATTCAGCGCCTACGGCCCCTCCGACCACCACCTCAAACATACAGCAGTCATAAACATTCACACCAGGCAAGGTGGGTGAAGTGTGGCCGGGCGGGGATCGAACCGCCAACCCTTGGATAGTTGGCCAACCCGCTTAACCACCTGAGCCACAGTCGCCCCGACAAAACTATACAAATGTTGCTAGTGTTCTGATATCCCCTTCAATCTTTACATCACTCACCTTTGGGTTCTGAAATGGTCTTGAGGAATTTTGTCACCAGATCATTCCTATTTATTTTGACCAAAACCTTCCTGGTCACTTCAATAGATTCTGTACTGTAGGTCTGGACGATCAGATCCACAGTTTGAGTTCGTTTTTTTCCTTCCAGTCGACTCTTAGGGATTGGTTTGAGGTTGGGAAGAATTCGCTGTTGCAGATGCCAGTTGAATGTTTCAAATTCTTTATCTCCTAAATCCTCCAAAATGCTTAAGAGGGTCACTTTAGTATATGTCATCTCTTCTTCCAGCAAATTACTGAGAAATACAAAAAGAAAAGAACTTCAGAGCAAAATTCTACTTAAAGTGTAACTGAACCCTTTTACTTGTTTTTTGAGATAGAAGCTCAATTAAATGACTATGCTGTTAAGGAACACATATATGAAGGTGTTAATATTGAAAACAATTGCAATATGTTAAATATCGGCAATTTAAGACATTTTTTGTATTGTAAATCATTTTAGAACTTTACTAAGATTTGAAAAAAACTTTCACCTTCGGGTTCGAAAAATGACGTACATTAAGCACATTTTGTCTTAATGTACGTCATCACGTCGCTGCAAAGCCGGTCATGCTCTCTATAAGTCCATGGCTGGTCCATGAGCCACTACTGTTATACAGTCCCTCCAAGGATGTTATTTCGGGGGTTAACACCCTCACTTCTACCGGCAGTGTGTACACACACACGCACGCACGCACGCACGCACGCACGCACGCACGCACGCACGCACGCACGCACGCACGTTAATTGATGAATTAGCTTGAGAGTGAATAATGATGGTGCAGCGATTTGAGTCATGGACAGTTAGAGATCCTTATGTCACCTGTGAGCTTTGGTCTGGCCGCCATGTTCCCCTCCCTCCTCTGTGTCCTCAATCTGATCCATAGCAGAGCCCACACCTTCACACACACTTTCACCTGGAGAGAAAACACATCAACATCAACTGAAATCCTCCTATCCATCACTAGTCCTGTAAAGCATCAGCTGCTCCTCCAGTGTTTGGCTGTTATTCTCTGATTCATAACATACCAATATGAAGAAGATTACACTGATATTCAAAACCATTATCAAACTACAGCGTGTTTGGTGATGACATGCAATTAAAATACTTTTTTGCTATTGAGTATAAATGGGAAAATGTCCAACAGATGGCCACGGTTACCAAATCAACAAACTGTGACATAACTTTATTGCCCTAAACATTGTCTGAAGTCACAAATTGTCATTTGGGATGAGGTGGAAATTGTGAAATTCGAACATTAAACTGTCTAAAAAATTAACTAGAAATAAGATTTTTTTTGGCATTTATTTTTTAATTTTTATGCTTTATTGATAGTGTAGAGACAGAGTTGAAATGGGGCAGAGAGGGGAGTGACATGCAGAGAACGACCGCGGGCTGGAATCGAACACGGGTCCGCTGCTGGCCGAGGCCCATGGGGGGCACGCCCTACCAACTGAGCTAAGGGCGCCCCCCAACTAGAAATAATAACATAAACTAGAAATGCAATTCCTGAAGAAATTGCGGTGTGAATGCTGACGCTGCTGAAGCTGATGCTGAAGAAGCTTCACTGCTGAATGTTGATGAAGTTCGAAGGGTGAATATATCTGAATGAATAGAATAGTTGAATAATATGAAACATAAATGTGGAATATTTGGAATCTTGAATGGACTTCATAGCTGAAATGATGAATGAATTATGACCTTGACCTTCAAAATGTAATCTGTTCATCTTTGAGTCAGAATCAACATTTGTGCATCAGTTAGTTGCAGTTGGTAAAAAAAAAAATCAGTTGGTAGGGGGGGGACACCCTACAGCAGCAGCAGACCCGGGTTCGATTCCCGCCCGCGGTCGTTCTCTGCATGTCACTCCCCTCTCTGCCCCATTTCACCTCTGCACTATCAATAAAGCATAAAAATGCCCAAAAAATATCATAAAAAAAAAAAAATCAGTAGGTCAGACTCAGACATCATTTCGCTTAGAGGCTCACAGCTCCCAGTACGTAAGTCTGTTTGGTTCCTTAG
>CM047507.1:33546464-33551464 GCA_026122265.1 Ammodytes dubius | reverse complement strand
GCCATGTCGGACCCAGCAGAGGGAGATATGTTTGGCCTTGCTCTGGGAGCTCAAGGAAGGCGTCTTACTGAGTTGGAACGGGCGGTTTCTAGCCTGGGACCGGGAGTTCAGTCATTGTGTGAGCAGCTGCAAGCCCTGGCTGCCCAGACTAGCCAGGTAGTGACTCGCCTTGACTCCATGTCTCCTGTGACGACTGCTCCAGCCGTTCCTGCTCCATCTCCAACTTCCCTGGCTCCTCCAGTTCGTCTTTCGGAACCCAGAGCACCCCCCATCGAAAGGTATGATGGCACTCCTGAAACATGCCGCTCATTTTTGGCTCTTTGTTCGCTAACGCTTGAGCTGCAGCCTATTACCTTCGCCACTGAGCGTTCGAAAGTAGCATTCATGATCACTAATCTCACGGGGCGAGCACGTGAATGGGCCACTGCTGAGTGGCAGAGACATTCATCTATCTGTGACTCTGTAGCTGCATTTTCTGCTGCTTTGGGCCGTGTCTTTGGTCAACCTCTCTCCGGCCGCGAGGCAGCCCGTGCACTTGGTAATCTCAGGCAAGGCAGACGCCGCGTTTTTGATCATGCCATCAGGTTCCGCACTCTGGCTGCTGAGAGTCAGTGGAATGACGAGGCACTTGCGGACACCTTTTTCCTGAGTCTCTCTGAAGATATTAAGGATAGACTTACCATGGTTGATCTTCCTACAAGTTTTGAAGCCCTTGTGGAACTTGCTATTAAGATTGACAACCGGCTGCAGGAACGAGAGCGGCTCCGAGGGGCAACTGGACATGACGGTTGCCAGCATTGGCGGCAGAATAGCTCTACGACACCCCCTGTGGCCAGCACTCCATCAACCCATCATCCGGCCTACCCTGGATCTACACCTTCAAGCCCCCAGGAGGAGCCCATGCAACTTGGTCGTACCCGTTTGAGCCAAGGGGAACGCCTGCGCCGCCAGCGTGAGGGACTTTGCCTCTACTGTGGGGGAACGGGGCACTTCCTAGCTCGGTGCCCGGTAAAAGATCAGGCTCGCCAGTAACCGGAGGCCTACTGGTGAGCCACGCCTCGACTGCCTCCACACCAGCACGCGCCTTGACCCCTGTTCAGCTCATCACTTCTCCCAGGGATTCCCTGGCCCTGTCAGTCCTCATCGACTCTGGTGCAGACGAGAGCTTCATGGACCTGAACCTGGCCCACCAGCTGAATCTACAATTCCAGCCTCTGCCTGAGCCACGCCAGGCCCGCGCTCTCGATGGTCATCTGCTCAGCCGTGTCACCGACCAGACTCCTCCTCTGTCTCTGCTGATGTCAGGTAACCACAACGAGACCATTTCATTTTTGATCATTGAGTCTCCAACATACCCTCTAATCTTGGGTTATCCCTGGCTGTGTAAACACAATCCTGTAATGGACTGGGCTACTGGGAGAGTGTTGAGGTGGAGTCTAGCTTGTCAGTCATCCTGTTTGTTCCCGCTGTCGGTTTCCTCGTCTGCTGATTCCTCTCCTGAGTTTCCAGACCTGTCCAGGGTGCCTGAAGTCTACCTAGACCTGAAGGAGGTCTTTAATAAGGTTCGAGCCACGTCCTTGCCACCACATCGCCCATATGACTGTGCCATAGAGCTTCTCCCCGGTGCGGCACCACCCAAGGGTCGTCTGTACTCCCTCTCCAGTCCTGAGAGGAAGGTCATGGACGACTACATCCAGGGGGCGCTGTCTGCAGGGATCATCCGTCCTTCCTCTTCCCCTGCTGGAGCTGGGTTCTTCTTTGTGGACAAGAAGGATAAGACCCTTCGGCCTTGTATTGATTACCGTGGCCTGAACGACATCACAGTGAAGAATCGTTACCCACTTCCACTCCTCTCATCTGCCTTTGAGCTTCTTCAAGGGGCCCACATTTTCACCAAGCTCGACCTTCGCAACGCCTACCACCTGGTTCGTATTCGTGAAGGGGACGAGTGGAAAACTGCGTTCAACACTCCCAGTGGCCACTATGAGTACCTGGTGATGCCATTTGGACTCACAAATGCCCCAGCTGTTTTTCAGTCAATGGTCAATGATGTCCTCAGAGAGATGCTGAATGTCTTTGTGTTTGTTTATCTTGACGACATTCTGATCTTTTCCCAGACTGAAGAGGAACATGTGGATCATGTTCGTCAGGTGTTGCAGCGGCTGCTCCAGCATCAGTTGTTCGTGAAGGCTGAGAAGTGTGATTTTCACCAGACCACAGTGTCATTCCTCGGGCTCATGATCTCACCAGGACTGATCAAGATGGACCCAGAAAAGGTCAAGGCTGTTTTAAACTGGCCTGTGCCCACCGACCGGAAACAGCTCCAACGCTTTCTGGGTTTTGCCAACTTTTATCGCCGTTTCATCCGGAACTTCAGCCAGGTTGCAGCTCCTCTGCATGCCCTCACCTCCTCGAACTCTAAGTTCTCCTGGTCCCCTGAGGCTGAGGCAGCCTTCCGTGCCCTCCTGTCCCGGTTCTCCTCATCGCCTATATTGCAGATGCCCGACACCAAACTCCAGTTCATCGTCGAGGTGGACGCCTCTGATGTGGGGGTCGGGGCCATTCTCTCCCAACGTTCTGCTGATGACAATAAGGTTCACCCCTGTGCCTTCTTCTCCCGGAAACTCTCCCCCGCCGAACGCAACTACGACGTGGGAAACCGGGAGCTTCTGGCCGTGAAGTTGGCATTGGAGGAGTGGAGGCACTGGTTGGAGGGGGCAGAGCAGCCATTTATAGTCTGGACTGACCACAAAAACCTGGAGTACATCCGTGGAGCTAAGAGGCTCAACTCCAGGCAGGCCAGGTGGGCGTTGTTCTTCACCAGATTTAACTTCACCCTGTCTTATCGCCCTGGGTCTCGTAATGTCAAACCAGATGCCCTTTCAAGGCAGTTTGAGGTAGGAAACCGCCCTCGGGATGCAGCTCCCATCCTGCCCTCTGACTGTGTGGTCGGGGCGGTGACCTGGGACATTGAGAAGGAGGTCCAACACGCACTTTCGGAGGCCCAGATTCCTGACGGTTGTCCTCCTGGCCGGCTCTTTGTTCCAGGCCCGCTCCGTTCCCGAGTCCTGCAGTGGGGGCACTCCTCCCCGTTGAGCTGTCATCCTGGGGTGAGTAGATCACTGAGTCTCATAACTCAACGTTTCTGGTGGCCCTCCCTCAGGGAAGATACCCGTGATTTTGTCTCTGCCTGTTCTGTCTGTGCCCGCAGCAAGGTCTCCCGCAACCCCCCTACTGGTCTTCTCAGGCCTTTGCCTGTTCCACACCGCCCCTGGTCTCACGTGTCTATGGACTTTGTTACTGGGTTGCCTCCTTCAGAGGGTAAGTCAGTCATCCTCACTGTCGTTGACCGTTTTTCTAAGATGGCTCACTTCATTGCCCTGCCTAAGCTGCCCTCCGCCAAAGAGACGGCGGAGGCAGTCCTGTTTCATGTGTTTCGGCTCCATGGTCTTCCTCAGGACATTGTGTCTGACCGGGGTCCCCAGTTCGCCTCACGTTTCTGGAAGGAGTTCTGCAAGCTGCTCGGTGCATCAGTCAGCCTCTCCTCTGGCTTCCATCCTCAAACCAACGGCCAGACGGAGAGGTACAACCAGGAGATGGAGACGGCCCTCCGGTGCATCGCCTCCCAGAGTCCATCCAGTTGGTCTCAGCAGCTCCTCTGGGTGGAGTATGCCCACAATTCCCTCCCCGTGGCTTCTACTGGTCTGTCCCCGTTCCAGTGTGTCTACGGGTACCAGCCTCCACTCTTCCATGATCTCGAGGGGGAGGTCTCTGTTCCTTCAGCTCACGCCCTGGTGCGCCGATGTCACCTCACCTGGAGGAAGGCTCGGGCAGCGCTCCTCCGCACCAATTTTGGATACCAGAGGTCCGCCAACCGTCATCGCACCCCAGCCCCCCGCTACCGGGTTGGCCAAAGGGTTTGGCTCTCCACCCGAGACCTGCCGGTTCGAGGGGAGTGTCGTAAGCTGGCTCCCAGGTTCGTGGGGCCCTTCCCGATCTCTGAGATCATCAACCCTGCTGCTGTTCGCCTTCGTCTTCCTCGGACCATGAGGGTCCATCCCACATTCCATGTTTCCCGGATCAAGCCCGTCAAGACCAGTCGTTTGGCCCCTCCCTCCGACCCACCTCCTCCACCCAGGTTCATCGATGGTGGTCCTGTTTACTCAGTCAAAAGACTGTTGGCTGTCCGTCGTAGAGGCAGGGGCCACCAGTACCTCGTTGACTGGGAGGGGTACGGCCCGGAGGAGAGGTCCTGGGTCCCTGCGAGGGACATCATTGATAAGACTCTGATACGAGACTTTCATAGACTGAACCCGGACATTCCAGGGACGTCTAGAGACGTCCCTTAAAGGGGGGGTACTGTCAGGATCTGTATGTTTTGTATCCATTTCCTGTTTTATTTTGTAGTCTAGGTTCTGCTGTGTTGTTGTTAGTTTTACTTCCTGGGTTTTCCCTCCTTTTTTGATTGCTGTCTCCGCCCTAATGTGTTTCACCTGTGTCTCGTTTCCCTGTGTATTTAAGCCCTGCCTCATTCCCTGTGTCTTTGCCAGATTGTCTTTGTTACCGAGTGTTCGAGCTCTCTTGCTTTTTGTTCTATTTGCTTCCCATGTATGACCCTTTTTGGTATTTTTGTGACTCTTGGATTTTGCCCGTTCCTTGTCTGCTTTGTTGCCTGGTTTTGACTGCCTTTCTGGATTTTGACCTTTGCTACGTTTTGGATTAAAGAGCTGGTTTTTGGACATTGTACTTCTGCCTTCTGATCATCCTTTGCACTTGGGTCCACACACACGCCTGTCCTTTACAGGCAGGGAGAGAGAGAGACAGGCAGGCAGGGAGACAGACAGGCAGGGAGAGAGAGAGATAGACAGGGAGAGAGAGAGAGAGAGAGAGAGATAGAGAGAGAGAGAGACAGGCAGGGAGAGAAAGAGAGAGACAGGCAGACAGACAGGCAGGGAGAGAGACAGATAGATAGATAGACTTGGGTTGCGTTCTGAATCGCA
>CM047507.1:33521464-33538964 GCA_026122265.1 Ammodytes dubius | reverse complement strand
GGGAGAGAGGGAGGGAGGGAGGGAGGGAGGGAGGGAGGGAGGGAGAGAGAGAGGGAGGGAGGGAGACAGGGAGGGAGGGAGGGAGACAGGGAGGGACGGAGGGAGGGAGACAGGGAGGGAGACAGACAGGGGTGAAAGACTGTGTAACCTTTCACCCCGTCTGCTGTAGCAGGTCTAACAGGGCGCCTCAAGAGTGATAAAAGAATGGTTATTAAGACAGACAGGGGATGAGAAGAATTAGGTTATTTAAAAGACAGACAGGGAGGGAGGGAGGGAGAGAGGGAGAGAGGGAGAGAGGGAGGGAGGGAGGGAGACAGGGAGGGAGGGAGACAGACAGACAGACAGATAGGGAGGGAAGGAGACAGGGAGAGAGGGAGGGAGGGAGGGAGGGAGGGAGGGAGGGAGGGAGGGAGGGAGGGAGGGAGGGAGCGAGGGAGCGAGCGAGGGAGCGAGCGAGGGAGACAGACAGACAGGGAGGGAGGGAGGGAGACAGGGAGGGAGGGAGACAGGGAGGGAGGGAGGGAGGGAGGGAGACAGACAGACAGACAGACAGACAGACAGACAGACAGACAGACAGACAGACAGACAGACAGACAGGGAGGGAGGGAGGGAGGGAGGGAGGGAGACAGACAGGGAGGGAGGGAGGGAGGGAGACAGGGAGACAGACAGGGAGACAGACAGGGGTGAAAGATGTGTAACCTTTCACCCCCGTCTGCTGTAACAGGTCTAAGAGGGCGCCTGGGGGTGAGAAGGATGGTTATTAAGACAGACCACTGGGCGAAAGACCCCTAAATCCGGAGATAGTTTTGCGCAAATATTTCCAGGTATGACCCATATATGACGAAATCCGTATAGGATACTCTCCGACCACGACATTTGCCATTTTCATATCAGGAGCATATCTTGATCTGGTATGGGACCACTTTGACACTATCAGAATCTGGATTTTAGATATTTCCCTGATATGACTGGTGTCGTATTCTGATTTTCACACAATCACGTGTCTGCTGTCAGGATATCAAAAGATACTCAAGAAATATTTCAACTCATATCCGGAAAGCAATATATGTTTGGTATACGTAGCAGGAAACGTTTTGGAAATGACTCATAGTCTTACGTCGGATATACAAAGATATGATTCAAATCTGAACCAATATTGTATAGGATACTCTCCGACCACGGCATTTGCCATTTTCATATCAGGAGCATATTTTGAGCTGGTATGGGACCACTTCGACACTATCAGAATATGGATTTTAGATATTTCCCTTATATGACTGGTGTCGTATTCTGATTTTCACACACATCACGTGTCTGCTGTCAGGATATCAAAAGATACTCAAGAAATATGTCAACTCATATCCGGAAAGCAATATATGTTTGGTATACGTAGCAGGAAACGTTTTGGAAATTACTCATAGGCTTATGTAGGAAATTCAAAGATATGATTCAAATCTGTAAAAGTATGACCCATATATGACAAAATCCGTATTGGATACTCTCCGACCACTGAATTTGACATTTTCATATCAGGAGCATATCTTGAGTTGATATGGGACCAATTTGATACTATCAGAATATGGATTTTAGATATTTCCCTTATATGACTGATGCCGTATTTTGATTGTCACATATCACATCTGTCAGTATATCAAGATACTACAGAAATAGTGTGATTCAATATTATCCAGAAAACAATGTTGTGCTCATTTTCTACCATCATTACTCAGTGGAATACAAGTGCAGCAGTCAATGTCCCGCTTGTGAAATAAAATAAGATATTTTCTTCATGATCATGTTATTCAAAGATGATTCAAATCTGACCAAACTTACTGTGAATACTTGCATCCATTGGATTGTCTCTGAAAATTGGCACTCATATATTTTTGATTTGGGCTTTTGTTAATGCCACACACAATTCTTATTGTAAACACACTTTATCAGGCTAGACTACATGTGTATTTCAGAGGAAAGATGTAGTCATATTTTGAAGCACAGAAAAAAAAAAAACACATAAAAATACTCTTTAAATTGTGTCTCATTTTTGATAACATTTTAATTTATTAAAGTGTTGCCACAGATTATTAAATTATGCAAACAGATCACTAAATCGGGCAAACAGACCCCCCCCCCCCCCCCAGATGTCACCTCCGTATAAAACAATAAACATAACATAATTTTAATTAAGAAAAAAAAAGAAAATGCAATGAAGAAAAGCTAAAAGGGATAAAGCAACGTGTACACAATTTCACAGGAGTGAACTGGACTGCAGGTTTACTCCTAAATGAATGAGTGGTACTAAAACGAAGTTTGCTTTGCTTCACCATCATCAGATTACCATTATTCATCTAAAATAATCATTATTTACATCAACAACACAAACACATTACCTCATCGTGATCCATACTAACTGCCGTCTCTCGTTCATTCGCTTTCTGTGAGGACACGGAATCTTTCAGCTCTGTGCGAGTGGTTAGTGACACTGCATCAACTCATTGCAATCAGTGTGTGTGTTGCACTGACTGGCATTAGTTGATGCAGTGTCACTAACCACTCTCACAGGGCCAAAAAGAGTACGGTGCCCTCACACTTTCAACACACGGACATGCACTATATTGCGTCTTAATCATTTGACACTCTCACGGCCGACACACGCTAGAAAACAGCTGGCGTCGTAAAAATACTACCGCTTTTGTTCAAAGGGGCCGCCAACCGACAAAATTACTCGTAGTGGCTTTAACTGGCAAAACATCAAGTCAATTAAGACCTTATTTTGAACATAAACCTGAAGCGAGCACTTCCTAGCCCCGCTCGCTACGAAGGGTCACTGGAGTCTCGACTACTGCGGAGATGTCGGCTGTTGCTGTGGCTCACGTTGTGGAGGGCCAGCCGTCCTGCCAGAAAAGGGGGACGGCCGCGTCCCCTGACGCCCGCCCGCCCATGGAGAATGCATCCAAGAGGCGGGACAATATGCATGCCCACCGTTGGTGACGAGGGGGCACACAAACCGCACCACACCTGTGACGCAGCCCCCCACAAACGGACGGACAGCAGGGGACGCGGCCGCACCGCCACCGCCTGCAGGACGACTGGCCCTCCACAACGTGAGCCACAGCAACAGCCGACATCTCCGAAGTAGTCCGCAGGAAGCAGCGTAAAGGCATGTGAAGGCAAGAATAAAACTATAAACTGTCACATCAACAAAGCCAAGAGAGTGGATCGACATTCAACCCACCACCGGCAATAACAAATAAAGACTAAATAACTTCCTCCTCCTCTTGAACATAATATTCCTCCTTCCTGGAGGCAGGGGCTGATCTTTTGGACCCTTGTCTTGAGGGAATCCGGTGGTGGGTTGAGCGTGGATCCACTCCCTTCCTCCTGTTCTTGTCTAGCTCCAGCTGGCAGGACATGATGATGGTGCTGAGACGTGGTGCACGCCACAGGGGAAGAAAATGTATAAAATGTTTTTTCCTCATCCGACATCAAACAAGGATCAGCGCCTTTCAAGAACAGGTAGTCTTCTGGACTGAGTGTTGTTTTGGCCACCTTGACCCTCTTCTTGAAGAGCTAAATAAAAATAAAAAATAGTGAGCCTGTAGAACTGTTTTTTTTTGCCAACAAAACAGGTCCAGGAATAAAATCATATTTGGGATAAAAAATATTCCGGTCAAGATGTGTTATAAGTAGGGCTGTCAAAATTAACGTGTTAATGCAGGGTGATTCATTTCTGAAATTAACGTGTTATTTTTTTTAACGCATGTACATAATGATCCGCCCGTACATCCCACCCGCTCTGCACTACAGTCACTCTAACGTTGTGGCTGACCCAGGATCAGTAGCTGTGCGCAGCCAAACATAGCAGCACGTTAGCCCTTGCCGTGTTTTAAACTGTTAACGGCCACGTCTGTGTCGTGGGCATAGATAGTATATAAAATCAACTGCCGCGGGTGACAGTCTCACTACAGCCTTTGTAACAATGTATGGGCGAGGTCCGATTAATCGATTGTTCACATAATGGTTAGATGCAGCCCTAGCACTGAGGCTTGTTTATTTTTTTATGGAAGGTAGGCTAATAAAAATATATCTCACCCTATCTTGACGGCTCGTGATAAGCTTCCTCCTCAGTATGACCTCCTTACTGCCCCCTGACTCCATCCTGGATTGGGCTTTTAGGTTTTCATACGCCCTGTTGCAGGCTTCTGGAAATAACAAAAAAATAAAAAATAATTAAAAAATAATAATAGACCACAGAGAGAAAGTGAAAGCATGAGAGATATTTCCTCAACAAGTTGTTTAAGCATGCATGTGATTTACAAAAGACATAAAAGCAGGCACAAATACAGTTCGACCGAACCACTTAGTTGAAACTAGGCTTAATACTTACTTCGCATGAGCTGTGGGTCCCATCCCTGCCCCAAATCGCGAAGTGCCTGGATTAGGCTTTTCGTAACAGACTCATTATGTGGGGTTCTGAATCTGGAGGAATAAGAATTTGATTATTGATTACAAGTCATATCAGTCCATTAATACAGCTAAAACAACAATTAAAATTATTTTAGTCAAATAAATAATGGTTAATAATCTAAACGTGCTGGCAGGAAATAACAGTAACATACAATTAGATAAAATAAATAATCTAAGAATTAAAAATGTAGGGATTTGCCTTACTTTTCATTAAGCCCGATCCTCCACTGCAAATCAACCATACCTCGGTGGGTCTGGCGAACCAAGGCCTGCAAAGAGCAATCATTTTGTTCAACAACTAACTTTCTACTATCAGTACACCGTGGAACACTGGCGTGGGAGTTAATGTCTGCACATGTGCAAAAATAATAATAACGGCCCCCACACACATCCTGCGTCTACCTCTGGAGCGCGTCGCGTTACCTTACTGCTGCCTCTCTCGGACTTTTCTCGGACACACATGCAACGTCTCAGCAGCTGCTGCTTCTAAAAGCCCTATCTTTCTACATAGAGTTTTCATAGATAATTCCCATTAAAAATGAAGTTCTTTCATGTCATCTATGATGTATGATTTATATTGAGTCTGGACAGTAATCCGTGCGCCCCATTGCCATTTTTTTTCTGCCATATTTTCGCTTGTTGGAAGTTTTATTTTGAAGGGGATCCACCAGGAAATGGTGAAACTACAGCGAAAGCTTCCAGTATGAAGTCAATATGACTCTCAGCAGAGTATTTCAAAAAACACTTTACTGATTTATACGGGAGGGGGGGGGGGGGGGGGGTGGTCGGGGAAGAAGAAGGCCGTAGACACAGATAGAGCAACGGAAAACTGTTGCGCTCATCATGATCTTTTTTATTTCTTCACTATATTCAGTGTTTCCCCTACCATTATACAGGCCTGGCGCCCCGCCAGGCCAACAGCTGCCCGAAAAAAAAGAAAAAAAAAAATGTAAAAAAAAAAAATATTGATTTTTTTTTTTTGTCTACGCGCGTGTGCATTCGGAGCGCACATGTCACACAGGGAAACTGACGAGAAAGAACCTTTCTTTATAGGTCCATGGCATACACTGGATATATTTAGGACTTAGTAACAGGGAGTTGAACAGGAAAAAGTGCTGAGCAAAACTTAGAAAGTTAAAGTGCTACGTCGCTGTGGCAACCAATCTGTATCAACAGCTGAGACAGCACAGCAAGTTATCTTGAAAACAGCAGGCTATTGTAGCCCTGCAAGCTTTATTTTTTGGTATTTTCAATGCTACTTTATTTTTTAAGTTTTAAATTGAGAACTACATGAAATATAATGGTCGGAATATGAAATTTGGCTAAGTTTGCACACATTTTGATTGATAGGCTAATCATGATGTGTAGCCTAGGTTAATTAATTTATTTTAAATTAATATTTGATAAATTAAAGAAAATGTTTCATGATCCAGATTATTCCAGAAATTAATACTAGACAGGACATACCTGTCTATATTAGGTCTTAGTGTTTATTGTATTTTATTTTCATATCCATGTGTTTTTCTTCAATAGTTTATATGGCTTGTGTCTCCAAATTATTCCAGAAAATTGTTTTAGGCAGGACATGACAGCTGTTTACAGTGCAAAAAAAATAAAATCAGATTTAGCTTCTCAAAGTGCACCAGATTGATGCATTTAACTTTAAAAAGGTAAAGGTTTTCTTCCGCAGGGGCCCCAAGACCCCACTAGAAGGTCCATTCTCCCCAGCAGTCTCAAAAATCCTGAGGGAAACACAAAATGTACAAACGTACTGAATGTGAAAGCATAACCCTATGCCCTAAATTGTAGCGGGCTGTCAAAAGAGGCTCATCCATAATACGGTTAGTTTTGGTCAATTTCTACTAGAAATTTGGTACGCACGCATACTCTTTATCAGCTTTTACCACCGGGCCTAAAAAAATTCTAGGGGAAACACTGATATTGGATCTCTATATGTGTCATTTATCCAAAAATGAAATGCCAGAACTAATTGAAAATTTGGTTTTAAATCCCTCGGATTTTGATTGCACAATTAAATCGTGAAATAAAGGGATTATTCGCGTATACGACTGAGGGATGTTTTATTTTGAAATAAACACACCGGGTAAACGTGTAACTAGAGTGAATGCTGCTGGTATGACTGTCAGCAGAGTATTTCTCTATCAGTTAAAGCACAGACGCGAGAGAGACGCGCTGCTCTCAGAAAAAAAATAGGCGAGCCTCCTGAGGTGAAGGGGAGCGTCGCTGCAGACGTGCCTCCGACGCGCCTCAGCAGTGCGTCTGAGGTTGGATGTGTGCTCGCTCTACGTTGATTTCACAGTCTGTGACAAAAAGTCAGACGCAGACGCGCAGTAGAGGTAGGATGTGTGTGGGGGCCGTAAGCTATTTTTTTTTTACATGTCACTTGTTGTAGCCCTAGTACCTTTATACAACATTTCAGACACAATTGCATTTTTCAATTGATCATACACTCATAATGGCCAAACTTACGGATAGCTCCAGAGGGATTTTGGAATGGGGGGACTCCTTCACTTGCAGTAGTTCCCCTATTTGTTTCATTTGCTCTTGGAGCATGTCAATTTTCTTGCCAAGTAGGCAAAGTTCTCTAAAAGTGGGAGAATAATAGAGGTTACTTCTCTTGGTAAACAAAAATATAAAAACGGAAAACAACAGGTGCATATGGAGCTGAAATACTTACTGGTAATACAAATAGAGTATGGGAGTCAACTTAAAATAATTTTACACCATTTAAATGTATTAACTTATTATATAACGTCCTCACTGCATCCTGTCTAATATATGTAATTTCATAGTGTTTTAATGAAGCGAATAGTGTACTGTTTCTAGATGATGAATTTAGACCGAAGACAACACATTGACTAATATCCTTGGTGGGGGGAAAGGGCGGGAAAACCTTGTTTGTCACACAAAGACACACACACACAAACAGACCAGACCACATTCACCATCTTCGTTGGAAAAAGGCGGAAAACACTTGGCATATCGAAAAAAGGCCGAAAACTCAAATACGCAGCCTAGCTCTATAAACTGGTAACTTAGGGGCCCCACCGTAGCTAGCATTATGCCTGTTCACAGAGCCTAGGCTTTGTATTAACACTGGATTCTTTTTCCAGAGCCCACACTGTCGCTACCTTATCCATCTGCGCATGCACCCACATTCCCTTGTCTTGGGACAGCTACATAGAGCAACATGGGAACATGGGCCGTGCGCAGACGGATCGGCTAGCATGGGCTCTGTAAAAAGGCTGTGTATTAACACTGGATTTTTTCCCCCAGCGCACACAGTACGGACATGTAGTGGATCTTGAGGAGATATTCACCGGTTAAGACAGTAAGCATTCTCCAGCATCGCTGACTACACCTTTAAATGCAAAGGCAATGTGTACTAGGGGTGTGCACGTGTACACGTGTACACGTTTAACCGTTTAGTAAATCATAACCGTTTAGGGAAAATCAATAAACGAAAACCGTTTAAAAAAAATCTTAAATGTTCTTTTTTTTCCTCAAAGTTTTTAAATATGTTCTGGAGACACGCATTTATTGATTTTACATCACTAATAAACTACTTGGGGATGATACAAGCTAGTCGGCCCAATCTGTCTGTCCTCGGCGTGTGTGTGTGACTGTGTGTATAATCGCAAACACACACACACACACACGGGGAGGCGCCGTGCTCGAGTAACAGCAACGGATGAGTGATGAAAGATAACCTAAAGACTAAATTTACCCGGTTGAAGTGAATTACGCGCGTAAGTAGCCCGAACTTTATAACACCTGTTCACCCTCATAAATGTGGACATGTAGAAAGCGATAGGCTATATTTATCAGGAAATGAATGAAGGGCGATAATGACGGCCAACACATGTAAGGCGTATGCGTGTGTGCCCGCGCGGCTACAAGACGGTGGGCGCACGAGGACAATGACGTCACGGTTAACCGTGTACACGAAAAAAATTCCGTCGTGTACACGGTTAGAAATTTTTGTAAACGTTCACACCCTAATGTGTACTATACGCTACACCTAAACAGGCCCAGGGCAATACATTGTTCAAATAGAACCCTTTCACTCTGAAATGTAATATCAAATATCTCAATACCACGTGTCTCAATTAGTTCAAAAATGTAAGTCAATCTTGAGAGTCTTCAACCTGCGCGACAGTTTCCTGTCTTCCAAACAAAGTAAAACCTTCTGAATGAATTCAAAAGTGTTGGCAAGTCCTTTTGGATAGCTGAGGTGTAGTGCATAGATGAGTCCAAACATTACCAGGAAGGCATCAGGAAGTCTAGGAACGCTGACCACAATGTCAATTTCAATGACGACAGATCTTCTCAGGCTGATTGTGAACTGGACTTGTCGTTGTCACTGATGACCGTCAGGAGGGCCACTGCAACATCTTCAAGCTCTGGCTCAGAATCCTGATCCTGAATAAAAGACACATATTAATCCTAATTTAACTTATGGTGTCTAGCTTCATTGAATCCTTTTTCAAAAACAATTCTACGATGTATTTCATCACCGACCCGCTGTGTGTGTGTGTGTGTGAGTAAGTAGGGTTTTTCCTGCATAGAGAAATTTTCAGCACTGGTCTAACATGTACACGGTAAAATTGCCCTCTAATAAACGTATAGAGATACATCTCCATGGTCGGTCACATTCCTAAATATAACATTTGACTTTTCTTCAGTTCAACCAGCTTATCACATCACGATCAAACAATTAATCGTGCCTGTTTCCTCAGTCCCACTCCTCACTCAGCTAGATCTTTGACCGGTTTCCCTAAAGAAATAAATACGGAGCTTTGTTGTACATGTTCAATAAAAAAATAATAATAAAAAAATAGACAGCATCTTCTACTTATAAATATTTCAAATTAAAATAAGTTACTTTACACAAACATTTCAAGCATCAGTGTTTCCCCAGCGCTTCATAGCTAAGGCGGCCACCTTAGCAACGCCAGCCCCCCGCCTTGACTACCTTGACTTACTTTGATGTGCATACATATGTTGAGTGTATGGTCCATTATTTGTATTTAGTGTGTCTGTATAGTATTACACCAAAACAGTAGAAGTTTTCTTTAATCGTGCTTTGTACTGCATGTTTGCACATCATTTGTACCTGCACATAGCAAACAAAATTGCACAACTGTAAGGTCAGTGTCTGTTGTACTTTTGTATTCAAATTAACAGTTAATTCGCCGCACCCGTCTTAGTCAACTAAGACATTTTCTGGGGGAAACACTGAGCATTAATGTTAATATCTTGACTCAACTGATAGCTATAATATGGCTAATATCAAAGTTAACTGAACATGATTAATCTCAAAGCAGGCTATAAACATATTTGTTTCTTTAAAAATGTGAATATTTAACGCTTACAATGGATGATGATAATTACCTTAGACAATTGAGAGCAGAAATCCAGATCAACCTCACTGTTGGCCTTGCATGTGTGGCGCGAATTCAACCGACCAACGTTTCACCCCCCCCCCCCCATCAACCTGAAAGGCAAAAAAGAAGAAAGAATTAGTACCTTAAAACCCATTTGTTTGGACAAAGAACACCTACAGTAATTTTTCTCAGTTCTCCTCTGCTAAGTGTCAGCTATGTTCAATAAAAAAACACAAAAATAGAGCATATTCTACTTATAAATATTTCAAATTAAAATAACTCGTGCAGTGCCCGTAGTAGGAAGCAGGTAAACAAAGAACGATATTAGAAAGTACATTTGGCTGCTATCATTGATGGCTAATTTTACTGTTGAAGGTTATTATCAGTAACTTACGTTATAGAAGTTGGCTATAGAGTAGGGCAACATTCCTTAGTGTATTGTGTAAAGATAACCACAAACTAATTCCATGTGTTCTGTTAACACCTTTGTGCTGTGCGCAAGCAATATCCGGAAGCTCATGCCGATCTGACTCAAACTCAGAGATATGCAAGCGACAGACAGACACACACACAGACACATGTGACGCCTCACGTGATGCTTTCTTGTTTTATAGATAGATAAGTTACTTTACACACTGAAAGGCAAAAAAGAATAAAGAATTAGTACCTTAAAACCCATTTGTTTGGACAAAGAAAACCTTCAAAGTCATTTTTCTCAGTTCTACTCTGCTAAGTGTCAGCGTTGCGGTAAAAATAAGAAAAAGATGCATAAGCTATAAACCGTCCGACCCGCTGTGTGTGGTGTGTGTGTGTGTGTTGTGTGTGTGTGTGTGTGTGTGTGTGTGTGTGTGTGTGTTGTGTGTGTGTGTGTGTGGCAGGGTTTTTCCTGCATATAGAAATTTCCGGCGCCCGGTCTAACATGTACACGGTAAAATTGCTCTCTAATATAGTCTGTCACATTACTAAATATAACATTTGACTTTCAGTTCAACCAGCTTATCACTTACCAAACAATTAATCGTGCCCGTTTCCTCAGTCCCACTCCTCACTCAGCTAGTTCTTTGACGGTTTCCCTAAAGAAAGAAATACGGAGCTTTGTTGTACATGTTCAATAAAAACACACAAAATAGACAGCATATTGCCATGGGCCTACGGAGAATCTGCTTGGAGATGGCGGACAACTTTTACTTTACGCGCGCAGCATGAGCTTTGACTGCTTAGCTGCGCGCACATTTTGCCCGTGCATCGACAACACGGGGAACCCCGTTTACTTGCTGAGACGCAAGCATGGCCACGAGGTTGCGCTAGCTTGCTTACTGTTAGCCGGTATTGTACATGTGCTGTGACTTCAGCTCGGCAGCTGAACAGTGAGCCCAACAGTTTCAAAAACCACATTTCTACTTATAAATATTTCAAATTAAAATGATAACTTACTTCACGCAAACATTTCAAGCATTAATGTTAATATCTTGACTCAACTGATAGCTATAATATGGCTAATATCAAAGTTAACTGAACATGATTAATCTCAAAGCAGGCTGTACACATATTTGTTTCTTTAAAAACTGTGAATATTTAACGCTTACAATGGATGATGATAATTACCTCAGAGAGCAGAAATTCAGCCTCACTGTTTGCATTTGCATTGCATGTGTGGCGCGAATCCAACAACCAACGACGCTTCACCCCCGTCTTCTTCTCTTTGTTTTTTGAATAAGCATATGAGGCGCAATACCGCCACCTATTGCTCCGGAGTGTTGGTCAGATATTGAGACCTTTTTAAAGTCTGCTTGAGACTCATTTATCTGTTTGTCAAATAAAGTTAATAAGACTGACAGTCTTTTTTAAAACCTAACAATCATACAATTTTTGATTGCATGAATAATACACTCCTCAGTCTGACCGTTTGGATGCTATTCCTCACCACAAACACTAACATTAGTGTCACACACACACACACACACACACACACACACACACGTTGAAACAATAGAAATAAGTAAAGTGAAATTATACATTTTAAATGGTGCTTACTTAAACCATAAAATACTTCAAGTTAATCAAAAATTATCAGTTCAACTAACTAAAAAAGGAGATAAAGTCACATAAACTCAAAATATTTAAGTCAGTAGAATTTCTTCTCAAAATTAAGTTTACAGTACTTAATCAGTATAATTATTTTCAACATTCGGGTTTACAGTGTAGGAAAATAACCTCACCTGCAGTCCATGTACATTTTCCACTTTTTTTTATTATCCGGAAGTGAACAGTGAACCAGCAGGAACAGTGTAACATGGAACATCATTGGCTAAATAAAATTGTCATAAAAATGAGAGAGACTGTGTGTGTGTGTGTGTGTGTGTGTTGTGTGTGTGTGTGTGTGTGTGTGTGTGTGTGTGTGTGTGTGTGTGTGTGTGTGTGTGTGTGTGTGTGTGTGTGTGTGTGTATCCCCATGACCTAGACATTATGAGCAAAAGGCTAGTGGTTTTCAAGTGGCACTGTTTTCATTCACTCTGTTCCATGTAAAGTTTTTCATGCAGAAGTTCAAAATCCCTCTAAAGATGACTTTGTATAAATGCACAGCACACACACCTACCTGAGGTCCATACACACAAGCATGTGCAGTGCACTGCTTCAAATAAATGAAAACATGGGTCATCTTCAATCACATCAAAGGTGCATCCGTCAGAGACACATAACAAGTCGTTGAGCTGTTTACACAGCTGCCATTGAAGCCAGAGTTTATACAAAACAAACTGTGGAACTAGTTATTTCTTACCTGGCAATATGGAGGGAGCCTTTACACAAGAAGTACATGAAGCTTTGGAAACAGGGATGGAGTCTGATTCTGATAGCGAGCAATAGGAATCTGACACAGACACTGTGTCTGAAACCTCCATTAACGCGTAACAGGTGGGTCCCTGTACCATTCCAGTGGCTGCAGGAGTGTATCTCTGGGTGTTGGTGGGGCCAACTGAATTCTCCACTTCTGAAAGTCAGAGGAAACATCCCAGCTCTCCAAGGAGGATTCAGAGTAAATGAAAACAGTGCCACTTAAACCACTAGCCTTTTGCTCATAATGTCATAGATACACACATACATAGGCCTACATACACACACACACACACAACACACACACACACACACACACACACACACACACACACACACACACACGTGCACACACACACACACGTGCACACACACCCACATACGCCTCAGGGTTAAAGCTAAAGGGAGAGGAAGGGGGGATTGTGACAGTGCTATCTAGTGGAAATAGCCTGTTTTTTCTCCATATGCCGAATATGGTAATAATGACATAATATGGTGGAGAGTAGTACAAATGATCAATTCCAAGGTAGAAGCCCAGATTGACACCCAGATATAAAAAAAACGCATCAATAATGCTTTAATAGCAGTGCGTTGAAAAAATGGTGTTTGAAAGGGTGTTTGAATGTTTGAACTCTTGTTTGTATACAGTGTATTTTAGCCTTACTGTAGGAGCTGAGCTCGAAATAACATTATCATATAAAAATACACTTTCTTACCAGATTTCATGCCATATGCATGAACACAGCCAAAAAAGAAAAATTAAATGTCCGTAAAATTGACCAACCTAAGGGTTAAAGCCTAAAGCTGGGAAGACACCGCACTGGCCCCTGCGGCGGTTGGCCGCGTTAACGCAGGAGGCTCATCTCTTGGTCATATTGGGCCATATTCACCGCAGCCGCCACCGCGGCCGCCTCATCGAAGGCGGCGGTTAACCGCGTGAACGCAAAAGGCTCGCCGCTTGATCATATTGGGCCATATATTCCTGACGCCAACGCCGAGATCAGACCCGTCACACTTACAGTGCAATAACAACAATAACATGGTCCAGCTGTGCCAAAAAAATACAGATGTAGGTAGGCCTACACTGTGTAACCAGCGGCAGTCATGTCACAAATAACATTAAAACAGCATGAAGACGCACCCCGATCGCAAATACACACACATTACACATTAACAGCAATTCAGCAACATACTAAACACATTAACACCAGCAGTGTGTGCTCAACGGCAAAAATACAGGCAGACATCAGCCTACCTAAAAGTGAAAGTGTGCCGGGTCTGGCGGAGGACAACACCGGTGCTTCGCTGTACTATATTGGAATTACACACGGACACTGCCGTCAAGTTTGGGTTCATATTATCCTCCGGAAGGGCACACAGCTGGGTGAGTTTCACTATGCTAACCGGCGCTACCTTGGCTAAAGTAACAGCTAAACAGATGCAAAATACACATATTTGCAGAATGTATTGGAAGCCCAATGTCCTCACTCCACACGCCCACCTCGTCTTGCAGACCACCGGGCAATCTCAACGCTGATTAGCCGCGGAAGCGCCCGCCGCCGGCCACCGATTCTTGGGTGGACGCGCGGCCACGCGCTAGTACATTGACTTTGTATGTCATCTCGCTGCGCGGCCAGTGCGGTGTAGTGTTCGCAGCTTTATTCTTGCTTATTGCCCCTTAAAAATTAAATTATACTGAATAATTGTGCCTATTTATTTATGGTTTAATCAATTGGTTTGTAAAAGTTTTTATCAGTTCCTGATATTAATTGTACAATTTGTTATCAATTATTAAAATGTTTTACTTCATTATTAGTGAGTTGTGTTGGAGCTTTTATTTTGAAATAGTCAAGCGGCCCCCACAAAGTCTATAAGGGCATAGGGACTTGGGCCCTTGGGCCTTTCCTTCAGTGACAGTCACCTGGATCAGCGTCATTGAGTGTGGTCAAGCTTTCCGGATCGGGAAAAGCCAGCCAACATAGTTATATTTTCAGTTTTTTCCGCTAGCTAATCAATTAATCACAAAACTGACCAATGTGTTGGGAAACTGGTGCAGATTCTGGCGCAAATACCTCCCTACGCCAGGTATCGCGTGGGATTTATCAAACAGGCGTATCTCGCCAATCTCAGCGCACGCCAGGCCATTATTGATAAATGTGGCGGATGAAAACGAGCGTATCACGCCCTATATTTTCTCAGTTTAGAGGCCTCGCCCAGAGATTTTACGACATGGATATGCGCAATACGGCACTTCCCTGAAGTAGAAATTGACAGAATAACAGCGAAAGTAGAAAAAAAAGAGTTTCATTTCGGAGCATTAGCCTACAAGCAGCATCAAAGAACGACAGAAGGCAGCAGTTAGGAAGGAAATAACTGCTGCGGTCAACAGCGTTGGTGTTGACTCAAAATCGCCACTAAAAAAGCGTGTTGCTGTTCTGAAATGCAACCGACTGGGGTGCGGGGCTGCGGGCATAATATAAGTGGTGGAGGAGAAAAAGACGCACCAACTGTCCGATAATGGTCCCCATAAAATAAATAGGCTACACGTCCGCAGAGATTTGAATGATTAGAATGTATTGGCCCTTTTAGATAGCACTATTCAAAAGGGTTTTAAAAACTAAAAATAACACATTTAGCGTTGTACTGTATGACAGCATGCGCTTGGCACGAGTGGTCAGCCCGGCCGTCAGCTGCACAAGGCGACCCGGCAGCGATCAGCTGTGAGAGCGCCCACCGTCCTGCTCCACCAGCAGATAGGAACAACGTGCCGGTTAAAGGTGGAAATAAATCGCTCGCTTTAGCATCAATGACACATTAAAAGAGGAACTAACATCTACAAAGTGCGTCAAATAAATAAAATGTTAAGCTGAATGTTGTGCCGTGTATTTTTGTGTATCATAAAGAGCAGTGTATGTCTACTACATATTTAATACTTAGGCTAACATTTTGAATGAATGCAGCCCCCGTGCCTCAGTGTCCCCCCAGCTGCTCCAAAACGGAGACAACTGCCCTTACGCAGTCCCAGCCCTCCTAAGTGGCCGGTGTGCGCACTATTGAATCAGCTCTCCTACTCAGTTGCACACCATAAGCTGCTCATTTTTAAGTGATTAATATCTTTATTTCGGTCTTATTTGCACTGCATTTGTATTATCTTCTAATAATTGTCCAACAAAGTCATCGGCTACCCGGCACAGTCTGCACTGCGAGTCCAAGCTGTTTTCAAATTTGCATACACGAGCTGAGAGCTGGCGTGGGATTTGAGCGTATCCTACGCTCACGTACATATTGATAAATGCCGAGATTTGCGTGGAAATGTACGTACACCCATTTTTTCTGGTCTACGCAAGATTGATAAATGAGGGCCACTGTGAAGATGTTGTGTCTAAATCAACATTTTACCGGCATTTAAAAACTGAGGGAGATGAGTAAAGATTACAGAAGATAACTAGGCTAGATAACAGCACATATATATATATATATATATATATATATATATATATATATATATATATATATATATTACATGACTTTTAGGTTGATCGAGGCATTATGGTCTGTTATCTGTTAACATGCAGACTGACACTATGAAGGACAGACTGATGTGGGGTGCCGACAACCCCCAGGGGTTAATCTTGATTCTTAAAGCTAGGAAAACATCAGTGAATATAACTCTATTCTTATATAGCTCTTTCTTGATGATTTGCGTGCATGGGTCTGACTCCAATTTCCAAGGAACTTCAGCTGGCATCCTAAAAGCACTACTGCTTTTGTTCAAAGGGCCCGCTAAAGGTGGAGTTTGGAGAGGGGAGTTTCTGTCCAGCTAAAGAGCATTTATTTCTGCCCTGCAGGAATGTGAGACTGTTGTGGTTATTGTAGAAGTTTTAACTTTCTGCGTTTTTATTACTTTATTGATTGGTCATAGAACGCTGTTAGTGGACTTGAAATGATTAAACAAATTGGTTGTGGTGTTCAACGCGGTGTTTAAATTTTTATAATTTTGCCGCTGGTGACTTTCATTTAGAATAAAGCTTTTTTCGGTGTCGCCGCCCCCAAAACAATCTATGCAGGAAAAAGCATGGTTACTACAATAACCATGCAGATTGGTTGGTACAGAACGGGGAGGTCTGGACGCAAAACATCTGATCAACGCAAAATACACGAAAATCCGGTTTAGTCCAGATATTATAACATTTTGCAATACTGTATATGGCATGCAGGCATAATTGGCAACATGTGATGTAGCCTATTTGGACATTGTAGGCCTATTTGACCACACATTGACTAGTAGCCTTTTGTCAAAGAAATGGAGCAGACCAGTTATCAACAAGTTGTAGCTTGTACTACAATAGACTATACGTATAGCGCCTAATTCATCAATTCGCCTTCATTCATCAGTTAAATATCAAAGACAAAATATCATACATATCTGGACAGTATATGTCAATATATGCTTCAAAGGCAAAGAGTGATGATATATTTGGTCAGATTTTAGCTAAATACAGACTCCACATATTCCAATATATGCCATGCGGGCATATCCGGATATATGTATTTAATCTGTGTGTCAACATTAGATGTATCTGGACACGGAATACTTTATGAGGCAAATATGACACTGGATTTGATCTGACATAGTGTATGTAAAAAAATCTCCAGATATACTCCGGATTCTAGAAGAATAAAAAAAAGGGAATCTCCGGATTTTGCCTATGACAAATAGTGATGATATATTTGGTCACATTCAAGCCAAATACAGACCCCACATATTTCAATATATGCCATACAGACATTTT
>CM047507.1:33496464-33513964 GCA_026122265.1 Ammodytes dubius | reverse complement strand
GGCTTTCATTCTGTTTTGAATGTGTGGTTTACAGTTGTGGCAGTAGTGTGTTAGCGTTTGAAAAAAAGTGCTGGAAATCCACAGTGTTGTGCAGGCTGTGGTTAAGCCATGAGATAGGTGTGTAGAGTTTTGAAAATTGTGTTTAATCAATGAAAAATTAGCTAGAGTTTGGTCCACATGAACCGCTGCTGTGCACAGTGTAGTTAGAGTTGTGCACTTGTCGTTCCAGTTGTGCCCACTGTGGTTTAGCGATCGAAAAAAACTGTAACAAACGTTTTCTATTTAAACTGAAGAACAAAACATAAAAACACAGTATTATACTGTAAATTCTTCAAAAATATCTCAATTTCTTTTATTTGTGTGTGTGTGTGTGTGTGTGTGTGTGTGTGTGTGTGTGTTGTGTGTGTGTGTGTGTGTGTGTGTGTGTGTGTGTGTGTGTGTGTGTGTGTGTGTGTGTGTGTGTGAGAGAGTGTGTGTGTGTGTGTGTGTGTGTGTGTGTGTGTGTGTGTGTGTGTGTGTGTGTGTGTGTGTGTGTGTGTGTGTGTGTGTTGTGTGGTCTGTGTGTGTCTGCGTGTGTGTACGTGTGAGTGTCAGCACATATTGCAGAAATAACAATAAAGTTGACTTGATGATTTTGACTTTGTCCAATGGCTTTATCTGCTGCCATTTACCAGCAGACTCTGTCCCGTCTTATCTTTATTATCAGATTAATATTTAACTCCAACACTCAAGGAGCTTCAACTTCAGCTGAAAGACGTGTCGCAGTTTATTTTCTCCTCTACGGCTGAAGGTAAGGGATCAACTCTGCTCTCATTTTAAACAATATTAATGATCATTTTTGATTATTTCTGGTGTAAATCGTGTTGGAAGTAGATAGTAGGGACGTAGCCTGTTATTTTTTTCAGGATTCTAGAGTCCCCTCCCCCTTCTTCCACCCTACAGCTTGACTTCATGAAGAGGCGCATCCTGTCTGACCAAACGTCTGTGAGCTCCACACACAAACACCGTCTCTGGTTACTATCTGCTGCCACCGAGGAAGAAGCATGAGTTCTCCACAAACGGTGACTATACAGTTTATGTTACTATGGTGTTAATATGACGCTTCTTCTGTTTTTACCCGTTTAAAGTGTTTCTTTATGGGGGAGTTGTTCCTCAGCCTCGTGGGTCTGAGGACAAAGGGTGTCGTATTACTATCTGTACAGAGCGTAAGCCCACTGACGCACATTACTGTCTGTCTGCGTTATCGGGCTATTTAAATAAAACTGATTACAGGTATTGGTCTGCATCCAGTAATGTGCAATAAACACATTTCGATTAATAGATGAGTCTTAACCTGGCAAAACTTGTTGTCTTCCAATGGCATAAGATACATTTCATGGTTAACACTACCCTGCTCATAAGAGAGGGGAAGGGAGGGTGCAGGGCTGTTGCTAAGCTGGTTGTCATGTGCAGGCACAGCCCCCACACATATTTCTCCCTGACCTTGGGCTTGTGATAAAAGTTAAGACAGTCAGCCAATGATTTAGTGAAACGGTCCTCCCTGTGTTCATAGTGTTTATATGTGAACTTAGTCTGGAGCTCAAGGAAGTGGAGTGAAATTTATCTTACAAAAAGTGTGAAAAAACAACTTTAAGAGTATACAATTAAAATGATTCTTACAACTTTTAAAAATGGAAGCTCACCAAACAAGTCATCATCATCAACCCTAATATCTACAGGAAAACCTGCAGGGACAAACAGACAGACAGACAGAGAGACAGACAGACAGACAGACAGACAGACAGACAGACAGACACAGGATGCATGAATCTGGTGCACTTTGAGGGGAGAATATGCACTTGGATCCCATTCAAAAAGTCCTGTATATCACTATTTAGAGACTAGATAGGATTATTAGTGTTGTAGCTTTGCCTTTTGTGTCTACATTTACAGACTTTGAAATTGTTGTATAGAAATTAATATTAAAACACAAAATGCCACAACACACTAAATGATTTGCACAATTTATTTAAAGGGGACATATTATGCAAAAACTCGGGTTTAAATGTGTATTTCCGAGGTCTACTAGAAAAGGTTTTAATGGTCTATAGTACAAAAAGCCCATTAGTTTTCTACCAATGCCCATTTCTTCATTGCCTTTTCAGGCCTTTTTTGGCCTCTCCCTCAAAAATTTGATTTTGACATCTACCCCCCTCTGCAGAAAGCCTAGTCTGCTCTGACTGGTCAGATCTACATGGGCGTGCATGCACCGCCCTGCTCATTTACTCTATACCTACCTCCATGGGCATGGCACACGCCCAGCTGTCAGTTTTGTTTACTTTTGGCCAATGCAGCATGGAGATCGATGTTACCATGTTTAGCTTCATTTCTACAGCAAATGTCAGCACACTTACCACTTCTAAACCAAAAGCTTTACAACTGAACCTGGTCAGGCAGGAGTCTGAGCTGAAAACTGCATCAAGATTTCTGGTTTCCCTGACATTATCCTCAGGTAAATATGTCACTGTCAATAACAGAATATGAGCTAAGTATTTATGCAAAAACCTCCTAACTTGTAACATACAACGTTGTATGTATGTCTCTACAGGTTAAACTGGGGAATGATCTACAACCCAGTGGAGTGAAAAAGCTTTGGTTGTGAAGCCATGCTGAGGTAACATGTAAATGTACAGTAATGAGGCAGGAAAGGAATGTATCATGTCAAGATTCACTGGAAAGGCATCTTTTGTAAAAAAAAAAAAAATTGAAATAATTAGTCAGAGCTTCGAATTATCACAATTATCTGACACCCTTTCAATATCTAATATATTGTATAATTTGTATTGTGACCACTGATTTATAATAAAGTTTTACTGTTAAAAAATGTATTGTGTTGCTAACTGTCACTGTTTGCTTCGTGTAGTAAACTTGAAACTCACATTTTCATAGTCAGGATGTTGGACTAGTTTTCTGACCGATTTACATGCATTGACTTATAAGTTTTTTTTTATTCAACCCTTTATCTCGCTGAAGATTTCTTATAAAACAGTATCATTACATTTTAAAAAGACCAAAACCATACTTAAAAATAAAGCAGTTTATTCATAGCCAGTGAAATGGAAATATAAAGTGTACAAATCAAACAGAAGCAAAACCATAACTTGTATGTAACTGTCCAGTTGTTGCTGGTGGGCCCTGAAGAAGACCACCTGTCCCACCCAGTGAACACATCCTCCTCTGAAGGAACGAATAGTGTGGTCCGTCAGGTCACTCACATCTGTAAAACATGACACATTCAATGTTATATCATGTAGCCTAGCTGAAATATACATAATACATCTGTAGTTATGGCAAAGCTACAAACTAATGAAAATATATTTTTTCTTCCATTATTAAATAAGATTGGGTACTAATAAGTTCAGTATAGCCCTTGCTCAAGAAGCAACGAGTTCTGAGTGATACTGTGTGCTTTTTGAAATATAATGGACAGGAAACAAACAGCAGCAATTTACAGTATTCCTGTCTATTATATTGTACATTATACTGGAGATGTAATAGGCCTACTGCTGCATGTACCACGACTGCTTGCATAACTACACACTGTCAACAACAAATAAATACTATTCAGTTTCCAACACACACACAGGGGCTGTCATGGACAGACTCACAGATCTAAACGTTAGCATAAAGCAAACGGTTAAGCTAGCGGACGCTAACGCTAACGCTAACGCTATACTACTACTGTTACCAAGCGTTTTGGCCGTCCAAAGTATTCAGTATTACAGGAATAAGGACACGGAAAACTCCATTCACGGAACGGAACGAGCCACTTTATTGAAGCTCTCCCAACATAGCCTAAGTCAAAACAACCACATTACAACACTTCCGTGTTCCACCTTTTCACAATAAGAGCCTACACAAGAAATAGCGGCATTATCTCGTTTGGCGTTGGTTATTTTAGGAGGGATAAATTAAAGCACATTACACACATTGAACTCATAAACGGACAGATTTGTTTAAATTAGACCGGTACTTACATTTCCAGAGGAGAGATGGTGTCTATCAGTCTTCCAGGCACAATCTCCTTCACACTCCAGTATAACGGCAGATCAAACTAGATTGCCAACCTTTGCTGGGCATAGCCTAACAACAAATGAAGTAAATCCATTCAGCCCCTGTCTGCTTCGAGGCTGGGGTGTGATGGTTCTATATCTATGGTGATGGTAGCTTGAGGATGAGCTAACACTGCAGCTTGCTTCTGCTCTGTTGTTGCATTAGCAGGTGCAGTTCCAGGTGTGTGTGGTTACCAACGGGCGTATTGATTTGCCAATCAACTG
This sequence comes from Ammodytes dubius, assembly GCA_026122265.1. NCBI lineage: Eukaryota > Metazoa > Chordata > Actinopteri > Uranoscopiformes > Ammodytidae > Ammodytes > Ammodytes dubius. Next base: position 33,509,648 of record CM047507.1, on the reverse strand, counting down.
CCGAGTTTCTGATGAGCTTTCCCGTGGGAGTATTTATGATAATGAAAAACGACCGGTTTCGTCATCGGTCTGTGTTTTTTGGAAGAAACCTTCAAATCCCCCCTTTTTCGAAATAAGCATCTCAGAAGAAACTGACATAGTTGTCTTTTATAAGCTTGTGTGTGCTGGTAGGGACGCCAATAACCTACAAAGTGTGCCCAAACACCGGCAATGTTTGTTTTTTCATAATATGTCCCCTTTAAAGTCTTTGCTCATCCACAGAGGCTACATCCAGCCTGGGAACATTTAATTATCCTGGGCTTTTGAAAGAGGAGCTCCAGGGCTCTTCTGTAGGGGAATTTGGTGGTGGAGGGGGGCATTGCTGCTGACTCTCAGGCCACTGTAGCATTAAGCATTATGCTATTCCATGTATACTGTTTCATTACAGCAGTTTTATTTGTATTTACATAGTATTCTATTTCGTTGACATTGTATTATATGTTGCATTGTAGGGGAGAACGGGGTAATTTGTCACACGGATAGGTTGTCACAAACGTTATATCTCGGAACCAGAAGGCGCTGTCGGTTAAATTTTGGTAGGTAAATATCCACAACTGGGATCAGAGGTCACCTACATAGTGTTCCTTGGAGTTAGACTGCTGCATTTGAGGTGAGAGGACTGTTAGTGTTTTTCATGTCAAATTGAAAATATTTAGCTCCTCAGCAGTTTTCTTCTAGGCTTTTACACAATGGGTTTATAATAAAACACTTGTTACCCTAAACAAGTATGAAGGGTAAGCTATAGTTTAGATTGTTTTTAGCAAGCTAATTACTTGTCAGATGGTTGTTGGCCTTGATGCTAGCAATACATTCCAGTTGGGATTGGTCGTCACATTTTTTGGGGGGTTGGTTGTCACATGTTATCCAAAGGGTGCAGCCAGGAAAGGAACCCAATAAGAAAAGAAAATGTCAAGCTGTATCCTCACTGACACCCCAGAGAAGGAGAGAATTGAGCAGGAAAGGCAGCTAGCATTCAAAAGAAACAAGGGCAACAAAATCAAAATGACCCAGTGCATCCCAAACTAGTCCAGTTGCCAAGGCTACGTCACCCCAGTGCACTCCACCCCAGCTGGGGAGAAAGAAACAGAAGAGAAAGAGACAGGAGGAGGAATCTTCATCAGATGAAGAGGATAGTTTGTGTTTGGTTTGTATGGAAACGTTCTCCAGCACCCGTTCAGGGAGGTAAGGGAGAAGTGTTGTGTGTGCAACCAGTGGGCACACAATCTCTGCTTAGTTAGAGTGAGCAGACCCTACATTTGCCATCACTGTAACTCAGATAGTGAATGTGTGTATCTTAGTTGAGTAGGCTATTATTGTTAGACCTATTTGTTTTGTTCTTTATGTTGTTACATACAGTAGGTTGGTCTTAATATGGATTTCCTTTTTGTTAATTCCTTGCTCATTTTGTGTTAAGATTCATAAAGTTATGTAGGCCTATTTTTCAACTTGACAATGAAATTAAACTTTCAAATGTAGTTCTGCTTTCTTGCCTTCTTTTTAAGATTTTTCCCATAAAGATAGCATTGTGACAAACAACCCCATAGTGTGTGACAACCGACCCCTTGATGGGGTTGGTTGTCACAATGTGTTAGAGTGTCTTTTATGATAAATTTCTTCTTTATTACAATAAGTTAGAAAAAGTGAGGGGTTCATATTTCAAGACAACACCTTAAAGGCATCATAGGAGATTATCTGCAATATGCACTTTTTAATATGTTGTGAAAAGTGCTTTTTACACCCCAACAGCAATAAATGACTTATGGGCAATGAAAAAGAAACGAAAAACCCCCAAATTCTGTACCTTCTATAAACCTGTTAAAATGCTGACCAATCGGAGACGATGGACCCGTATCTAAAGAACCAATCATAATCCTGCGCGTTCTCTACCCTCTGTGTACGAGCCTGAGCGCGTTCACGGAGGGCAGAGAAAGCGTTCGTGCCATATCGTAGTAGGCTACCTGGCAGTGGACTAGACCTAGTGGAAGTAGCATAACAAGCTTACACAATGGAACCTACACAGAAGTTACCAGAGGTGTGGACTCGAATCACATGACTTGGACTCGAGTCAGACTCGAGTCATGAATTTGATAACTTGAGACTCGACTTGACAAAATGTAAAGAGACTTGCAACTTGACTTGGACTTTAACATCAATGACTTGTGACTTGACAGTTGGACTTGAGCCTTTTGACTTGACAAGACTTGCTACTTTCCCCAAAACCCAAAGATTAAAAAGTAGGCTATATTTTTAAGTAGGCTACTGCTCTGTATCTTTCATCATGTAGCCTAGTGTAGCGGAGGAAACTGGTGGATGTCGCCTACTGGTACCGCGCTGATCTGCTTATCACTGGCTTCACTTCAGAGGTGTCGGCCAGAACACCACTTAAGGCCAAAAAACGTCAGACTATAAGCATGAGAAGAGGAGTATGGTTTTTCCGCTCTTTATTTTCCTTCTTTCACAGGCACAGCAGCATAGATCGCAGGAAAAGAGACGGGCTTAAACTCCGCTCGTGAGGAGACGTTACAACAGCTGTTGCGACCTGCGAATCGCGGCCGTCAATAACATCCATAAACTGTAACAGCGATCGGGACTGCATGTACTTACTCACACACGGGTGATTCACATAAACACGTTTCAACTGTGTCGACTACTGCGACTACTGCACGCTCACACACCTGACCGAGAGAGAGAAGAAAAGGAAACTTACTAAACAGACCCTCCGGCCGACTGACGTCACGGCCACTAACTGACAGCTATACTGTCATCCACACTGAACAAAACACATCTTAACACTCTATAAGAAATAACAACACTGTAACCTATAAACTTTGGGGCCTTTTCTGCATGTAGCCTATGTGTGAGTGTCTGTGTGTGTGAGTTAAATGTTAACAATCACTGGTAAACAGTGCAATTGGGAAGAAGTGCAGCCAGCAGCGCTCGTGCATGGCTGTGTGTCGAGGGGTGGGGGAGGGAGTCCCGAGGGGAGAGGGAGGAGTTAAACGGAACTCCGAGGACAAGCTAATTTCAAATCATGCTAGCTCTCTCAGATCGTACTGTATAGCTTTAAGCTTCAATTTAATGTAAGAATGACTATTGAAAGATGTTTAGGTGATAAGCAATTCTCACTAGAGTAAAAAGTGTGCCTACTTACCCCGGTCTCCCCTAATACATGTTTTTACGGCACATTATAATCTGTACTCCACTGCATTGGTGGCCTGAGACTCAATCATTTCTTGCCAATGACTGAAGCTGTAATTCTTGTGCATATGATAAATAATCAATTTTGAATCTTGAGAGTTTAGAGGAACTGTTGAGGAAGTTGTAAACTTATTGAGAAATTCCTGTTGTCTCTCTCTTCTCTCTCTCTCTCTCTCTCTCTCTCTCTCTCTAGATATATATATATATATATTGGCAATTGTTAAGACTTGTCAAGCTCCCTGTTTTCTGGTGTCTTTTCATGTTTACGCTTTTCCTGTTTCATATTGTTAAACATTGTCTCCTAACGATTCCCATCCCTGCTGCCGACCCTGACTTGCACATCTCTGCCTCACTCATACTCTGTCTTTGTATTTCTGTCTGTCTGTCGCTACAGAAACAAAAAGGAACAAAGAAACCTAAACCTCACCGCTGTCAACAGTGTAAGAAAGAGTTCAGGCAGAGGTCGGACCTAACAGTTCATCAGAGAATCCACACTGGAGAGAAGCCGTACAGCTGTGACCAATGTGGCGAAACATTCACTCAAGCAGGAAACCTCAAAGTCCACCAACGTATTCACACTGGAGAGAAGCCGTACAGCTGTGATCAGTGTGGGAAAACCTTTACTACATCAGGACACCTCAGAAGCCACCAACGTATTCACACTGGAGAGAAGCCGTACAGCTGTGATCAGTGTGACAAGAGATTCACCCATCAAGGTGATTACAATAAACACAGAAACATTCACACAAAGGAAAAAATCTACTCTTGTCAGCATTGTGAGAAAGTCTTCAGTTACTACCACTCACACAGGGCTCATGAGCGTAGCCACACTGGAGTCAAAGAGTACCTATGTCAACACTGTGACAAACGGTTCTACTCACCGTATGAACTCTCAGTGCATGAGCGAATCCACACAGGACACAAACCGTACTGTTGCGTCAAATGTATGAAAAGCTTCACCCAAAACTCCAACCTGAAGAGACACAAGTGTGTTTAAATCTGGACCGATCAGAACCTGATGTGTGAACTCCTCTGTGCATTTGATTTCAATTGAGGAACTCACTGAAGGAACACAGGATCATATCTGATTCATGAATTTCCGACATTTTGTGAATTTTAACTGTATTTTGTTCAGAATCATGGCAGTCCAAAATCATGGCCTACATTTAGGGAGGACCCCTCCTATATAGATATAAAAGGCTCATTCTAAGGTAATAAAAGAAGAAAAAGTACTTTTATTTCAAAGCGGTTATACACTAATATAAACATACCTGTGAATATTATATTCCATTTCTATCAAGTCTGTCCTGAAAATGACAATGCATTCTACACACTGCTCATTGAAAAGACAAAATAAAAGATTGGAAAAAGTTCCCCATTTGAAAAAAGAACCAAACCAATTGAAATATTCCAAATGCAATGAACAATATTTGTATTTTTTGCCATAAATGTCTGATGCATTGAATGTAACACATGAAAAAAGCTAAGATATGTATGATGTAAACTTTTTATTTTATTTAAATATGAATCATTTTCTGCCTTTTATTTCATGTGGTGTGGTTTAAAGGGTTACATCTTGTGTTCACACAGAGGGGGGAACTTAACAGATTTAAAATGACTTGCAGCAACACCAATTGAAAACTCAAATTAAACTGTAGCATCAATTCTTTCCATAATTTACAAATGTCGCTCTTAGTAAGGTTACAGAGATCAGCATGGTTTGATACGATTTAAATTACACTTTTATTATTCTTGTCATAGTTGTTTATTTTGAATCAGCTGAAATTAAATAATTACAAAAGACTTTTGACGTAGATGTTCTAGCTTTTTCGAGTGATTTTTTGAATGTTTGAATTTAAAATTATTTCATCTTATTTCCAAATCCTCTCACTGCTGAAGATTTTGATCTGTTTTGGCATTTTATTAAAGATTGGACTGAATAAATAAAACACATTTCAGGTTTGTTTCTGTAGAACAGATAAAACACACAGACATGTCTATTTCACATGCATTTTATCATTACGGCATCAGCAACCAATTATATTATTAATAATATCAATATTTATATTCAATTATTGATAGTATTGATATTATTGATATTCTACCAATGTATTATTATTCTGCCATATTAACGCCGGGCCATATCTTCAACATGCTTCATTCCACAAACTTGGTTCAAACATCTCCATATTCAGCCCATTTTCAAACATGCTTGCTTTCATTCAAAATTGTCAAAAAATTCATAACTTCATAATGAATAAACAATTTAACCAAAATTATGAAAAGTTTCAAATCTCTTCTTCTCCCTGAAAATTCATCCTGGAAACTCCACTCTAACGTCTAAATGTTCAGCTCATTCCAGACAACAATAAACTCATACAGTTTTTTCAGAAAGTCCATAACTTCAAAGAAAATATTTTTTTTATGAAATTAATATTTCATACAAAATTATGATTCCTCCTACTCGTTCATACTCCATCGCAGAAACTCCATTCAAGGTTTTTCATGTTCGTCTTGCACAGGGGCACATTTCCATAATTCACTTTTTTTCATAAAATTCATAACTTCAGAGATAATTAAACGCTAAGCATTTTTGCAATGATTTCAAACACTTCCAGCTCACTGATAATTCATCCTACAAAGTTAATTTCTCCCTCAAACAGTTCAGCTATCTTTCGTCTTTCATTGTTAAAATTCAACCTTAACCAAAAACCTAACTCCTCATTGATACTTTTATTATCAGAATTTAGGTATTTTTGTTACGGTCGCAGAAATGTTTCTTTGGAGGCAAATGGACATACATATTGGGAGCTGTGAGCTTCTAAACGGAAAAAAGTCATACTAAACGAGGCCTCCTGCCTCATCCACTCTCTTGTTAAATGAGATTCTACATTCCACGACAGAAAATCTAAACGAAAATTGCTCTCAACTCGAAAGTTTTTACATCAAAGAAACACATTTGACACTGAATATTAATTAGAATCTTCTGGTTCTCACGGTATGATAATTTTTTCTGTCAGACAAACGGTATGCGAGATAAAAGCAGCAGTTTGGGCTCATGCATTCAGTTGAAATCGCCTGTCTGTGTGATCCCTTAGGGGGAGAGATCTGTAAGTGCCTTTACAGTACCAGCTGTTTTCACTTGACACTGATTGGCTGTCACTATGGAGACCTCTGCACCTGGCTGTGACATCATAGGATAATGTAGGTCACAGAATGGGAGAAGAGTCCAATCTCTTATGATACATCCAGAATACAAGTGAAATTTGCCTAAGTCGAGAGTTAAAGAATAAACAGTTTTTTGAGCTTAAATGTGCTTATATCTTATTCCATGTTTCTCCCTTCTTTACAGAATGAGTTAAATGGATGTCTCCTCTTAAATATGTGGTCACATTTCCAATTTCTTCTATGCTTTTCTAGAAACAAGGGGTTGCACAACTTCCCCACTTGCACAACTTTGGCCACTCTCCCTATGTGGATTTAAAATTACATTTTTTCCAAAAATTAATCCGCAGCCCCATTCAAAGCGGATAGGAAAAATTCTAAATGAGTTAACTCAGTCATTTTTCATCCGATAAACTTCATTCCACATTTTATATGTTCAGCTCCTTCAAGACATTACATGGTAGTATCCTGATTGAGCTGAACACAGGGTTGGGGGTTCGAGTTCCAACACAAAATCTTCGACTTCACCGGATTTTCTTAAAAATTTGCCCAGATGTTCATTATGACTCAGAGATGACATCACAAGAGTTTAGAGGTCAAAAGTCAAATTTCAAGGTCACTGTAACGTTGCCTTTTGTGACTTTATTATCTCATGAACGCTTCCACGGTTTTTCTTCAAATTTTGCACAAATGTTGATTTTGACTGTGTGTGTGTGTGTGTGTGTGTTTCTTAGTGTTTCTGTGTGTGTGTGTGTGTGTGTGTGTGTGTGTGCGTGCGTGTGTGTGTGTGTATCAGTCTGTCAAAGTTGCTGTTACGTTTCCATTGATCCCTGAGAAGTGATTGGCTGGAGCTCCTGATCCATCGCGTAGCTACAACGATCTCTGAAAAGAAACAAAGAAAAAAATATAATAATTAATAACAAGATTTAATCAAAATGCAGCATGTTAAAGATGGAGTCAGTGATTCTGGAGAACGCTTGCTGTCAAAATTACTTTGTCAAAATCAGTGAATATCTCCTCATGATCCACTACCTGTCTGTACTGTGTGTGTGTGTGTGTGTGTGTGTGTGTGTGTGTGTGTGTGTGTGTGTGTGTGTGTGTGTGTGTGTGTGTGTGTGCTGAAAAAAAAATCCAGTGTGAGAGTGTGTCTGTGTGTGTGCATGCGTGTGTGCTTGTATGTGGGTCTGTTCGTCCGTCTGTCTGTCTGTCTGTCTGTCTGTCTGTCTGTCTGTCTGTCTGTCTGTCTGTCTGTCTGTCTGTCTGTCTGTCTGTCTGTCTGTCTGTCTGTCTGTCTGTATGTCTGTCTGTCTGTCTGTCTTTCTGTCTGTCTGTCTGTCTGTCTGTCTGTAATGTTAATTTAAGAGTATTATAATGGCAACCCTGCTGCCAGTTGATTAATGTTTTTTTTACGGGGACATTACTAACAACAGCTACTGCTGCTTTCCTGTAAATATAAGTTCTCCGTTTCAAACAATGAAAACAGAATGTAAAGACACAATAGATACAAAATAATAAAGATATAACTTGAAATATGGTGTTAACGAAATCCAATAGCTCATTTATTAAAACACAAGAGTCTCAATAAAGAATCGGAATCAGGCAGTTTCAAAGTCAGTAGAGTTTTACTTGCCAGCAAAGCAAGGAATCAATTCACTGCCTCACAAGTGGTACAAGATTGACTGGAGTATGAACAGAATAACAAAAGCTTTTATCCTCAAGATCTGTGTGTGCTGTTATTTTAGAGTACATGTAATTGTAAAGAACACAGCTTCGGTAAACAATTGACCGTCTGCCTTTCTTCTCTTTTCTAATTCTTCACACCTCACAAGACACAAGTGTAGCTGCCTAACGTTTACAATCATTCCATTCCTCAAGGCTAGAGATAACCATTGTGGGAGCTTTGCTCACATGACAACCAGCATAGCAACAGCCTTCAGGGCCTTCACTCCCTACTAGGGTCGTGTACATTTCTTACATGGGATGGATGGCACTAAGACCAGAGCACTTAGGTCGTCTGGGACAGGTCTACTTACAGTCCCCAGAGTTAGGACTAAACAAGGAGACAGACAGACAGACAGACAGACAGACAGACAGACAGACAGATAGACAGACAGACGGACAGACAGACAGACAGACAGACAGACAGACGGACAGACGGACAGACGGACAGAGTTAGGACTAAACACTTTTCTGTTTCCATTTTAACCTGTCATTTTGATTTAATTTAAATGCTCTATGTCTATTAAATCGCTTTTTAATGTTTTATTTCTATTCACTCGCTTTTCTAATGTGTTTTATGTATTTTAATCTTGCCCCTGTAAAGCGCTTTGAATGGCCTTGTGTCGGAATTGAGCTAGAGAAATAAACTTGCCTTGCCTAAGAGGCTGGGATCAGCCTGGTGTGCTACAGGCTGGCATCTACAGCTTACCCCCAGCTACTGTCGACCAATCAGAATCACTGTGTATTTTTATATGACATTAACACCACGACTGTTGCGGGGTCTTACTACATGTGCGATTAGCTGCAGGTGGACTGTGATTTTCTGAACCTGTAAAAAACATGTACATGTTGATATCTAGCCTGATCTAGATATTCAACTTGTTTTCCTCAACTTTGGATAAAAGAATATATATAATTCTTTATTTCAGACCCAGGGGGATCCATATCAACACAAACAACATAAACAAATACACAAACACAGAGTAAAAGATACACAGCCTTTCACAATATTCAGTGCCAAGCATACAGACATAATATGTTCTAACACATTCTGTTTTCATTGTTTGAAACTGAGAACTGATATTTACATTACAAGAAGCTGCAGTAACTGTTAAAGCAGCCTGATTAGAAATGGTTGCTCTGAAACTGAGACTCTTATCAGGAGACTGAGTTCCAGCCACATGACGGTTTTTATCTTTGACTCAAGCCCTGCGTTCCAAATCACAAACTTTTTCTTTTTAATACACTAAATACTAAAGTAGAGAAGAGTTTTAGGGCCACAGGAAAGAGAAAGAAAATCAGATAATGAAGATTTCTTTTCATTATGTTGAGAAATGTCAAGAATGACTCCAAAATGCTATTGGAGTTAATGGGGCATTTATGTATTTTCAGCACACAATCAACGTGCATGTATTGGGACATTCTAAATCTTTTTCTGACATACTAAATAATTGGGAAGTATGGGGATTGGAATGCAGGGATAAAATCATTTGCTGCTGAACTCTGGCCGTGACAAAAAGTGCAACAAACAATAACAGTTTGGGGCTTCTCCCTGCAGAGGGAGAAGCCCCAAGAACGCTCAGTTAAAGTATGGAATAATGACAGCATTATGGCCCTGCAGGGTTGTTTTGATTGCACATACTGGGATACTTTTAAATGCCCTGATATTAATGAACAGGTAGAAACAATATCTGTGTAGACACAGTCATACCCATGAAAACGACTAAGATCTTCCCAAATGACAAGCCCTGGATTTCCAACAAATTAAAGCATCTTATAATTGAAAAGAAAAAAGCATACTGGAATCAGGATGACACAGCCAAAAGGGACATACAGAGACAGATTAAAAGGCAAATACAGTTGGATAAGTACAGTTACAGACAGAAGATTGAGGCCACCTTGGTGTCAGGCAACTCCCGTGAGGCATGGCAGGGGATCAAGACCATGACCAATGTCCCACACAAGGGCAGAGGGAAACCTGCCCTGATCCTGCCTGGAGATGAGGGACTGGAAAGGGTCTGATGTATGGACTATCTGTTTGTGTCATTTGTCTGATGTCATGAAGTGAAGTGCGACTGTGCCGCAAACCCAACTGCCCCACGGGGACAATAAAGTTTTCTACTAGTTTTCTACTAACAGCTGGAGTCTGTGGATCTTCCTCCTTTTCACAATGGAGCCTTTTATTTTAAAGCAAAGCTGCAGGGGAAATAACACTCATGTGAGTTACGCCATTGTGTCCACAGAGACAAAGCAGACATTCAGAGCATCTATGAAACATACAGCTCTCAATATGTTTTCCAATAATTGTTTTTTTGAATCACCATCTCTACATATATTAACAAAGATGCTCTATATTACATTATTTTTATTTGGAATTTGGGATGAATCTGGACAGCACTCATCAGTAAAGTTTATTTGGCTCAAGCACATACCTAAACAGGCAACACAATAAATTATGTTTTTCATTCCAGGATTCTAGAGTCCCCTCCCCCTTCTTCCACCCTACAGCTTGACTTCATGAAGAGGCGCATCCTGTCTGACCAAACGTCTGTGAGCTCGACACACAAACACCGTCTCTGGTTACTATCTGCTGCCACCGAGGAAGAAGCATGAGTTCTCCACAAACGGTGACTATACACTTTATGTTACTATGGTGTTAATATGACGCTTCTTCTGTTTTTACCCGTTTAAAGTGTTTCTTTATGGGGGAGTTGTTCCTCAGCCTCTTGGGTCTAAGAACAAAGGGTGTCGTATTACTGTCTGTACAGATCGTAAGCCCACTGACGCACATTACTGTCTGTCTGCGTTATCGGGCTATTTAAATAAAACTGATTACATGTATCGGTCTGCATCCAGTAATGTGCAATAAACACATTTTGATTAATAGATTAGTCTTAACCTGGCAAAACTTGTTGTCTTCCAATGGCATAAGATACATTTCATGGTTAACACTACCCTGCTCATAAGGGAGGGGAAGGGAGGGTGCAGGGCTGTTGCTAAGCCGGTTGTCATGTGCAGGCACAGCCCCCACACATATTTCTCCCCTGACCTTGGGCTTGTGATAAAAGTTGTGAGACAGTCAGCCAATGATTTAGTGAAACGGTCCTCCCTGTGTTCATAGTGTTTATATGTGAACCTAGTCTGGAGCTCAAGGAAGTGGAGTGAAATTTATCTTACAAAAAATGTGAAAAATCTACTTTAAGAGTATACAATTAAAATTATTCTTACAACTTTTAAAAATGGAAGCTCACCAAACAAGTCATCATCATCAACCCTAATATCTACAGGAAAACCTGCAGGGACAAACAGACAGACAGACAGACAGACAGACAGACAGACAGACAGACAGACAGACAGACAGACAGACAGACAGACAGGATGCATGAATCTGGTGCACTTTGAGGGGAGAATATGCACTTAAAGGGGACATATTATGAAAAAACAAACATTGCCGGTGTTTGGGCACACTTTGTAGGTTATTGGCGTCCCTACCAGCACACACAAGCTTATAAAAGACAACTATGTCAGTTTCTTCTGAGATGCTTATTTCGAAAAAGGGGGGATTTGAAGGTTTCTTCCAAAAAACACAGACCGATGACGAAACCGGTCGTTTTTCATTATCATAAATACTCCCACGGGAAAGCTCATCAGAAACTCGGCAGTTGATTGGCAAATCAATACGCCCGTTGGTAACCACACACACCTGGAACTGCACCTGCTAATGCAACAACAGAGCAGAAGCAAGCTGCAGTGTTAGCTCATCCTCAAGCTACCATCACCATAGATATAGAACCATCACACCCCAGCCTCGAAGCAGACAGGGGCTGAATGGATTTACTTCATTTGTTGTTAGGCTATGCCCAGCAAAGGTTGGCAATCTAGTTTGATCTGCCGTTATACTGGACTGGAGTGTGAAGGAGATTGTGCCTGGAAGACTGATAGACACCATCTCTCCTCTGGAAATGTAAGTACCGGTCTAATTTAAACAAATCTGTCCGTTTATGAGTTCAATGTGTGTAATGTGCTTTAATTTATCCCTCCTAAAATAACCAACGCCAAACGAGATAATGCCGCTATTTCTTGTGTAGGCTCTTATTGTGAAAAGGTGGAACACGGAAGTGTTGTAATGTGGTTGTTTTGACTTAGGCTATGTTGGGAGAGCTTCAATAAAGTGGCTCGTTCCGTTCCGTGAATGGAGTTTTCCGTGTCCTTATTCCTGTAATACTGAAGTATAGGGACGGCCAAAACGCTTGGTAACAGTAGTAGTATAGCGTTAGCGTTAGCGTTAGCGTCCGCTAGCTTAACCGTTTGCTTTATGCTAACGTTTAGATCTGTGAGTCTGTCCATGACAGCCCCTGTGTGTGTGTTGGAAACTGAATAGTATTTATTTGTTGTTGACAGTGTGTAGTTATGCAAGCAGTCGTGGTACATGCAGCAGTAGGCCTATTACATCTCCAGTATAATGTACAATATAATAGACAGGAATACTGTAAATTGCTGCTGTTTGTTTCCTGTCCATTATATTTCAAAAAGCACACAGTATCACTCAGAACTCGTTGCTTCTTGAGCAAGGGCTATACTGAACTTATTAGTAGCCAATCTTATTTAATAATGGAAGAAAAAATATATTTTCATTAGTTTGTAGCTTTGCCATAACTACAGATGTATTATGTATATTTCAGCTAGGCTACATGATATAACATTGAATGTGTCATGTTTTACAGATGTGAGTGACCTGACGGACCACACTATTCGTTCCTTCAGAGGAGGATGTGTTCACTGGGTGGGACAGGTGGTCTTCTTCAGGGCCCACCAGCAACAACTGGACAGTTACATACAAGTTATGGTTTTGCTTCTGTTTGATTTGTACACTTTATATTTCCATTTCACTGGCTATGAATAAACTGCTTTATTTTTAAGTATGGTTTTGGTCTTTTTAAAATGTAATGATACTGTTTTATAAGAAATCTTCAGCGAGATAAAGGGTTGAATAAAAAAAAACTTATAAGTCAATGCATGTAAATCGGTCAGAAAACTAGTCCAACATCCTGACTATGAAAATG
>CM047507.1:33418964-33491464 GCA_026122265.1 Ammodytes dubius | reverse complement strand
AAGAATCTACCCTTGTCAGCATTGTGAGAAAGTCTTCAGTTCCTACCACTCACACTGGGCTCATGAGCGTAGCCACACTGGAATCAAAGAGTACCAATGTCAACACTGTGACAAACGGTTCTACACATCGACTGAACTCTCACAGCATGAGCGAATCCACACAGGACACAAACCGTACTGTTGCGTCAAATGTATGAAAAGCTTCACCCAAAACTCCACCCTGAAGAAACACAAGTGTGTTTAAACCTGGACCGATCAGAACCTGATGTGTGAACTCCTCTGTGCATTTATTTCAATTGAGGAACTCACTGAAGGAACACAGGCTCAAATCTGATTCATGAATTTCAGACATTTTGTGAATTTTAACTGTATTTTGTTCAGAATCATGGCAGTCCAAAATCATGGCCTACATTTAGGGGCGACCCCTCCTATATAGATATAAAAGGCTCATTCTAAGGTAATAAAAGAAGAAAAAGTACTTTTATTTCCAAGCGGTTATACAATAATATAAACATACCTGTGAATATTATATTCCATTTCTATCAAGTCTGTCCTGAAAATGACAATGCATTCTACACACTGCTCCTTGAAAAGGGAAAATAAAAGATTGGAAAAAGTTCCCCATTTGAAAAAAGAACCAAACCAATTGAAATATTCCAAATGCAATGAACAATATTTGTATTTTTTGCCATAAATGTCTGATGCATTGAATGTAACACATGAAAAAAGCTAAGATATGTAAACTTTTTATTTTGTTTAAATATGAATAATTTCCTGCCTTTTATTTCATGTGGTGTGGTTTAAAGGGTTACATCTTGTGTTCACACAGTGGGGAGAACTTAACAGATTTAAAATGACTTGCAGCAACACCAATTGAAAACTCAAATTAAACTGTAGCATAAATTCTTTCAATAATTTACAAATGTCGCTCTTAGTAAGGTTACAGAGATCAGCATGGTTTGATATGATTTAAGTGACACTTTTATTATTCTTGTCATAGTTGTTTATTTTGAATCAGCTGAAATGAAATAATTACAAAAGACTTGACGTAGATGTTCTAGCTTTTTCTCATGGACCCAAAGTAACTGATGTTTTGGTTTTTGAAAAATTATTCTTTAATCACATTTAGAATGACCCTGAAGCCAACATTGTATTCTTATATAATCATCTTTCTCTACTTAGTTTTTTGACTTTTTAATGTTTGCCTTTTAAAATATCGTAAAAGTTGTGTATCTTTCCAATGTTAACATATCTCTTCTTGCATTAATCACTTTTGTAATGTTCAAAACCATGTATTTGATTTGTCATTATTTGTAATCATTTTGAATGTTGTATTTAATAATCTGTTTTAGTTCATTCTCATTAGAAACTGGTTTGTTTAGATATTTTATAATTACTCTCACTTTCCTGTTAACCAACAGGTTACACATTGTTGCTTTATCTTTATTGGAGTGATTTTTTGAATGTTTGAATTTAAAATTATTTCATCTTATTTCCAAATCCTCTCACTGCTGAAGATTTTGATCTGTTTTGGCATTTTATTAAAGATTGGACTGAATAAATAAAACACATTTCAGGTTTGTTTCTGTAGAACAGATAAAACACACAGACATGTCTATTTCACATGCATTTTATCATTACGGCATCAGCAACCAATTATATTATTAATAATATCAATATTTATATTCAATTATTGATAGTATTGATATTATTGATATTCTACCAATGTATTATTATTCTGCCATATTCACGCCGGGCCATATCTTCAACATGCTTCATTCCACAAACTTGGTTCAAACATCTCCATATTCAGCCCATTTTCCACATGCTTGCTTTCATTCAAAATGTTCTAAAAAATTCATAACTTCAGAATGAATAAACAATTTAACCAAAATTATGAAAAGTTTCAAATCTCTTCTTCTCCCTGAAAATTCATCCTAGAAACTCCATTCTAACGTCTAAATGTTCAGCTCATTCCGACAACAATAAACTCATACAGTTTTTTCAGAAAGTCCCTAACTTCAAAGAAAATACATTTTTTATGAAATTAATATTTCATACAAAATTATGATTCCTCCTACTCGTTCATACTTCATCGTAGAAACTCCATTTAAGGTGTTTCATGTTCGTCTTGCACAGGAGCACATTTCCATAATTCACTATTTTTTCATAAAATTCATAACTTCAGAGATAATTAAAGGTTTATTACACCCAAAATCCCTATTGAGAATGAATGGGGAAATTGGCTGAGCGTTTTGCAATGATTTCAAACACTTCCAGCTCACTGATAATTCATCCTAGCTCACTGATAATTCATCCTACAAAGTTCATTTCTTCCTCAAACGGTTCAGCTATCTTTCGTCTTTCATTGTTAAAATTCAACCTTTTTAAAAAAATGCATAGTTTTCAAATTAATCAGCCGTGTTTGACGCATGTAACATCAATTTGAGTGATATTTAGAGTGTAGGCCTCAACTGTCAGAGTGGAGAAGAGGGAAGAAAAAAAAACACCAGACACTCTCTCACAAAAACCTAACTCCTCATGGATACTTTTATTATCAGAATTTAGGTATTTTTGTTACGGTCACAGAAATGTTTCTTTGGAGGCAAATGGACATACATATTGGGAGCTGTGAGCTTCTAAGCGGAAAAAAGTCATACTAAACGAGGCCTCCTGCCTCATCCACTCTCTTGTTAAATGAGATTCTACATTCCACGACAGAAAATCTAAACGAAAATTGCTCTCAACTCGAAAGTTTTTACATCAAAGAAACACATTTGACACTGAATATTAATTAGAATCTTCTGGTTCTCACGGTATGATAATTTTTTCTGTCAGACAAACGGTATGCGAGATAAAAGCAGCAGTTTGGGCTCATGCGTTCAGTTGAAATCGCCTGTCTGTGTGATCCCTTAGGGGGAGAGATCTGTAAGTGCCTTTACAGTACCAGCTGTTTTCACTTGACACTGATTGGCTGTCACTATGGAGACCTCTGCACCTGGCTGTGACATCATAGGATAATGTAGGTCACAGAATGGGAGAAGAGTCCAATCTCTTATGATACATCCAGAATACAAGTGAAATTTGCCTAAGTCGAGAGTTAAAGAATAAACAGTTTTTTGAGCTTAAATGTGCTTATATCTTATTCCATGTTTCTCCCTTCTTTACAGAATGAGTTAAATGGATGTCTCCTCTTAAATATGTGGTCACATTTCCAATTTCTTCTATGCTTTTCTAGAAACAAGGGGTTGCACAACTTCCCCACTTGCACAACTTAGGCCACTCTCCCCTATGTGGATTTAAAATTACATTTTTTCCAAAAATTAATCCGCAGCCCCATTCAAAGCGGATAGGAAAAATTCTAAATGAGTTAACTCAGTCATTTTTCATCCGATAAACTTCATTCCACATTTTATATGTTCAGCTCCTTCAAGACATTACATGGTAGTATCCTGATTGAGCTGAACACAGGGTTGGGGGTTCGAGTTCCAACACAAAATCTTCGACTTCACCGGATTTTCTTCAAAATTTGCCCAGATGTTCATTATGACTCAGAGATGACATCACAAGAGTTTAGAGGTCAAAAGTCAAATTTCAAGGTCACTGTAACGTTGCCTTTTGTGACTTTATTATCTCATGAACGCTTCCACGGTTTTTCTTCAAATTTTGCACAAATGTTGATTCTGACTGTGTGTGTGTGTGTGTGTGTTTCTTAGTGTTTCTCTGTGTGTGTGTGTGTGTGTGTGTGTGTGTGTGTGTGTGTGTGCGTGCGTGTGTGTGTGTGTATCAGTCTGTCAAAGTTGCTGTTACGTTTCCATTGATCCCTGAGAAGTGATTGGCTGGAGCTCCTGATCCATCGCGTAGCAACAACGATCTCTGAAAAGAAACAAAGAAAAATATATAATAATTAATAACAAGATTTAATCAAAATGCAGCATGTTAAAGATGGAGTCAGTGATTCTGGAGAACGCTTGCTGTCAAAATTACTTTGTCAAAATCAGTGAATATCTCCTCATGATCCACTACCTGTCTGTACTGTGTGTGTGTGTGTGTGTGTGTGTGTGTGTGTGTGTGTGTGTGTGTGTGTGTGTGTGTGTGTGTGTGTGTCTGTGTGTGTGTGTGTGTGTGTGTGTGTGTGTGTGTGTGTGTGTGTGTGTGTGTCTGTGTGTGTGCTGAAAAAAAAATCCAGTGTGAGTGTGTGTCTGTGTGTGTGCATGCGTGTGTGCTTGTATGTGGGTCTGTCCGTCCGTCCGTCCGTCCGTCCGTCCGTATGTCTGTCTGTCTGTCTCTCTGTCTGTCTGTCTGTCTGTCTGTCTGTCTGTCTGTCTGTCTGTATGTCTGTCTGTAATGTTAATTCAACAGTATTATAATGGCAACCCTGCTGCCAGTTGATTAATGTTTTTTGCGGGGACATTTCTAACAGTGCAGGGTCAGAGCAACCATTTCTAATCAGGTATTCATGTAAGCAACAGCTACTGCGGCTTTCCTGTAAATATAAGTTCTCCGTTTCAAACAATGAAAACAGAATGTAAAGACACAATAGATACAAAATAATAAAGATATTACTTGAAATATGGTGTTAACGAAATCCAATAGCTCATTTATTAAAACACAAGAGTCTCAATAAAGAATCGGAATCAGGCAGTTTCAAAGTCAGTAGAGTTTTACTTGCCAGCAAAGCAAGGAATCAATTCACTGCCTCACAAGTGGTTAAAGAATGACTGGAGTATGAACAGAATAACAAAAGCTTTTATCCTCAAGATGTGTGTGTGCTGTTATTTTAGAGTACATGTAACTGTAAAGAACACAGCTTCGGTAAACAATTGACCGTCTGCCTTTCCTCTCTTTTCTAATTCTTCACACCTCACAAGACACAAGTGTAGCTGCCTAACGTTTACTATCATTCCATTCCTCAAGGCTAGAGATAACAAATGTGGGAGCTTTGCTCACATGACAACCAGCATAGCAACGGCCTTCAGGGCCTTCACTCCCTACTAGGGTCGTGTACATTTCTTACATGGGATGGATGGCGCTAAGACCAGAGCACTTAGGTCGTCTGGGACAGGTCTACTTACAGTCCCCAGAGTTAGGACTAAACAATGAGACGGACAGCCAGACAGACAGACAGACAGACAGACAGACAGACGGACAGACGGACAGACGGACAGACGGACAGACGGACAGACGGACAGAGTTAGGACTAAACACTTTTCTGTTTCCATTTTAACCTGTCATTTTGATTTAATTTAAATGCTCTATGTCTATTAAATCGCTTTTTAATGTTTTATTTCTATTCACTCGCTTTTCTAATGTGTTTTATGTATTTTAATCTTGCCCCTGTAAAGCGCTTTGAATGGCCTTGTGTCGGAATTGAGCTAGAGAAATAAACTTGCCTTGCCTAAGAGGCTGGGATCAGCCTTGTGTGCTACAACAGGGGAGGAGCCTGGCATCTACAGCTTACCCCCAGCTACTGTCGACCAATCAGAATCACTGTGTATTTTTCTATATATGACATTAACACCACGACTGTTGCGGGGTCTTACTACATGCGCGATTAGCTGCTAGGTGGACTGTGATTTTCTGAACCTGTAAAAACATGTACATGTTGATATCTAGCCTGATCTAGATATTCAACTTGTTTTCCTCAACTTTGGATAAAATAATATGTTCTAACACATTCTGTTTTCATTGTTTGAAACTGAGAACTGATATTTACATTACAAGAAGCTGCAGTAACTGTTAAAGCAGCCTGATTAGAAATGGTTGCTCTGAAACTGAGACTCTTATCAGGAGACTGAGTTCCAGCCACATGACGGTTTTTATCTTTGACTCAAGCCCTGCGTTCCAAATCACAAACTTTTTCTTTTTAATACACTAAATACTAAAGTACAGAAGAGTTTTAGGGCCACAGGAAAGAGAAAGAAAATCAGATAATGAAGATTTCTTTTCATTATGTTGAGAAATGTCAAGAATGACTCCAAAATGCTATTGGAGTTAATGGGGCATTTATGTATTTTCAGCACACAATCAACGTGCATGTATTGGGACATTCTAAATCTTTTTCTGGCATACTAAATAATTGGGAAGTATGGGGATTGGAATGCAGGGATAAAATCATTTGCTGCTGAACTCTGGCCGTGACAAAAAGTGCAACAAACAATAACAGCTGGAGTCTGTGGATCTTCCTCCTTTTCACAATGGAGCCTTTTATTTTAAAGTAAAGCTGCAGGGGAAATAACACTCATGTGAGTTACGCCATTTTGTCCACAGAGACAAAGCAGACATTCAGAGCATCTATGAAACATACAGCTCTCAATATGTTTTCCAATAATTGTTTTTTGAATCGCCATCTCCACACATATTAACAAAGAAGCTCTATATTACATTATTTTTATTTGGAATGTGGGATAAATCTGGACAGCACTCATCAGTAAAGTTTATTTGGCTCAAGCACATACCTAAACAGGCAACACAATAAATGATGTTTTTCATTCCAGGATTCTAGAGTCCCCTCCCCCTTCTTCCACCCTACAGCTTGACTTCATGAAGAGGCGCATCCTGTCTGACCAAACGTCTGTGAGCTCGACACACTAACACCGTCTCTGGTTACTATCTGCTGCCACCGAGGAAGAAGCATGAGTTCTCCACAAACGGTGACTATACACTTTATGTTACTATGCTGTTAATATGACGCTTCTTCTGTTTTTACCCGTTTTAAAGTGTTTCTTTATGGGGGAGTTGTTCCTCAGCCTCGTGTGTCTAAGGACAAAGGGTGTCGGGCTACTGTCTGTACGGAGCGTAAGCCCCCTGACGCACATTACTGTCTGTCTGCGTTATCGGGCTATTTAAATAAAACTGATTACATGTATTGGTCTGCATCCAGTAATGTGCAATAAACACATTTTGATTAATAGATGAGTCTTAACCTGGCAAAACTTGTTGTCTTCCAATGGCATAAGATACATTTCATGGTTAACACTACCCTGCTCATAAGGGAGGGGAAGGGAGGGTGCAGGGCTGTTGCTAAGCTGGTTGTCATGTGCAGGCACAGCCCCCACACATATTTCTCCCCTGACCTTGGGCTTGTGATAAAAGTCGTGAGACAGTCAGCCAATGATTTAGTGAACCTGTCCTCCCTGTGTTCATAGTGTTTATATGTGAACTTAGTCTGGAGCTCAAGAAAGTGGAGTGAAATTTATCTTATAAAAAATGTGGAAAAACAACTTAGTATACAATTAAAATGATTCTTACAACTTTTAAAAATGTAAGCTCACCAAACAAGTCATCATCATCAACCCTAATATCTACAGGAAAACCTGCAGGGACAAACAGACAGACAGACAGAGAGACAGACAGACAGACAGACAGACAGACAGACACAGGATGCATGAATCTGGTGCACTTTGAGGGGAGAATATGCACTTAAATCCCATTCAAAAAGTCCTGTATATCACTATTTAGAGACTAGATAGGATTATTAGTGTTGTAGCTTCGCCTTTTGTGTCTACATTTACAGACTTTGACATTTTTGTATAGAAATTCATATTAAAACACAAAATGCCACAACACACTAAATGATTTGCACAATTTATTTAAAGTCTTTGCTCATCCACAGAGGCTACATCCAGCCTGGGAACATTTAATTATCCTGGGCTTTTGAAAGAGGAGCTCCAGGGCTCTTCTGTAGGGGAATTTGGTGGTGGGGGGGAGGGGCATTGCTGCTGACTCTCAGGCCACTGTAGCATTAAGCATTATAGTATTCCATGTATACTGTTTCATTACAGCAATTTTATTTGTATTTACATAGTATTCTATTTCGTTGACATTTTATATATATTTTATATATGTTGCATTGTAGGGGAGAACGGGGTAATTTGTCACACGGATAGGTTGTCACAATCGTTATATCTCGGAACCAGAAGGCGCTGTCTGTTAAATTTTGGTAGGTAAATATCCACAACTGGGATCAGAGGTCACCTACATAGTCTTCCTTGGAGTTAGATTGCTGCATTTGAGGTGAGAGGACTGTTAGTGTTTTTCATGTCAAATTGAAAATATTTAGCTCCTCAGTATTTTTTTTCTAGGCTTTTACACAATGGGTTTATAACAAAACACTTGTTACCCTAGATTCAAGATTCAAGATGGTTTATTTTGTCATTGTACCAAAACAACAATAATCTGTTTACAGTTATACCCCACCAAGAGACATAGAGTGACAATAACTAAACATGGGAGACAGGAGGGATACACTGAAGAGTCGTCTAGCGTGCGCTGCGCCCCCTTAAAGTAGGAAGGATAAAGAGAACATCAGGGAAAGACAGATTAAAAAAATGCTACTCTCACACTCCGCTCCTTATAGGTGCGAAGTGTGTGATTAGTACAAAAACCACCTTGGCATAATAAGCAACATGATAACGCCACAGACAAATAGAACACGTCGATAAGCACAAAGGTACGGGTTAGGGGTTTATGGGACGGTAGTGTCACAGCCCAGGCACCAGGGGGCGTACGCGGCCGGCAGGCGCCCCGCCCGCAGCATCCGATCTGTAACGTGGGAGGGAGAGGGGGAGGAGTCAAGAAGGCTTGAACACTAAACAAGTGTGAAGGGTAAGCTATAGTTAGGGGGCCAAGCCCGAGAAGGGCCTGGGACCGCGTTATGCAGAGCAACGCGGTTCTATAGCCCTGCTGGGCAGGGAACCCTATTGTTTTTGTTGGGACTTTTATTCTTCTTCCTATTATTCCTTACGTAAAAGTGGTGCTGCAGCCCAAACCGTAAAGGGTTGAGACATGCCACTTGCATGACCAGATCCAGGTCCGTGCCTGGTACGCAGACGAAAAAAATCACATGCTGACCACTAGGTGGCGCTACGACAAAGGAAAACGCGTTTTGGGCTATAACTCCCACACCGAACGTCCGACAGTCAAACACTTTATATCCCCGGATTCCGTGAAGCATCTTACTATCTCACGCAGTTTTGCTAATGTCATCCATAGGGGGCACCAAAACCACAAAAAGCAAAGAAAACGAGTTTGGGCATATAAATCCCACACCGAACATCCCACATTCAAAAACTTTACATCCTCGGATTCCGTGAAGCGAGGGGCCGGCGCCGCGGACGACGACGCCCGATCCCGAGTCGTTTGGGAGGCTTGGCCCCCGTTCACAACTGCTTGCAGTTCTAGTTTAGATTGTTTTAGCAAGCTAATTAGTTGTCAGATGGTTGTTGGCCTTGATGCTAGCAATACATTCCAGTTGGGGTTGGTCGTCACATTTTTTGGGGGGTTGGTTGTCACATGTTATCCAAAGAGTGCAGCCAGGAAAGGAACCCAATAAGAAAAGAAAATGTCAAGCTGTATCCTCACTGACACCCCAGAGAAGGAAAGAACAGAGCAGGAAAGGCAGCTAGCATGCAAAAGAAACAAGGGCAACAAAATCAAAATGACCGAGCGCATCCCAAACTAGACTAGTTGCCAAGGCTACTGCACCCCAGTGCACTCCACCCCAGCTGGGGAAAAAGAAACATAAGAGAAAGAGACAGGAGGAGGAATCTTTATCAGATGAAGAGGATAGTTTGTGTTTGGTTTGTATGGAAACGTTCTCCAGCCCCCGTTCAGGTAAGGGAGAAGTGTTGTATGTGCAACCAGTGGGCACACAATCTCTGCTTAGTTAGAGTGAGCAGACCCTACATTTGCCATCACTGTAACTCAGATAGTGAATGTGTGTATCCTAGTTGAGTAGGCTATTATTGTTAGACCTATTTGTTTTGTTCTTTATGTTGTTACATACAGTAGGTTGGTCTTAATATGGATTTCCTTTTTGTTAATTCCTTGCTCATTTTGTGTTAAGATTCATAAAGTTATGTAGGCCTATTTTTCAACTTGACAATGAAATTACACTTTCAAATGTAGTTCTGCTTTCTTGCCTTCTTTTTAAGATTTTTCCCATAAAGATAGCATTGTGACAAACAACCCCATAGTGTGTGACAACCAACCCCTTGATGGGGTTGGTTGTCACAATGTGTTAGAGTGTATTTTATGATAAATTTCTTCTTTATTACAATAAGTTAGAAAAGTGAGGGGTTCATATTTCAAGACAACACCTTAAGCTTCAATTTAATGTAGGAATGACTATTGAAAGATGTGTAGGTGATGAGCAATTCTCACTAGAGTAAAAAGTGTGCCTACTTACCCCGGTCTCCCCTACTCCACTGCATTGCTGGCCTGAGACTCAATCCTTTCTTGCCAATGACTGAAGCTGTAATTCTTGTGCATATGACAAATAATCAATTTTGAATCTTGAGAGTTTAATTCCAGAGATAATTTTAAAAAGGTCAGATGCTTTTATGGTTAAAAGGAGGAACAATTGTTCCAGGTTGGGGGAAGATGGAGAAGGAGGTGGTTAGCTTGCTGTGTATGTTTTCAATTTTCGAGTGGAAGAATGATGAAAAATGTTTTGCATTATTTTGGGATGAAGGAGTGCAAGAAATTGTTCTTTGGTTTCAGGACATGGTGGGAAACAGAATGCCGGAATTTGATGAGCTGCAGCGTGTACACGGAGCACAGGGAGTGAACATGACATATTTGTATCGGGGCCAATTGGTTGAGGGAGGTGGAGAGAGTGTGTTGAAGAGGTCAGAAGTCAGCTACAGTGTTGGATATAGATGTGAAGAGGGAGTTGGGACAGAGAGACTTGAGATTATGATTGGATAGGATAGGATTGTCGATGTCCATGGTGAGAGCCAGATGCTCAGAGATGGTGAGCTGCTAATAGCTCTCAGTGTGTGAGAGCTTTTAGATATGGAAGCTAAAAAGTCTGTTGTTCTTTTGCAGTAAAATGTAATAGTAATGTCAGCTGATCAGCTAATGCCTTATTTCCTGAAACGACAGCCCCTTTTTGTTATTTCCGCACTGAAGAGGAACTGTTGAGGAAGTTGTAAACTTATTGAGAAATTCCTGTTGTCTCTCTCTTCTCTCTCTCTCTCTCTCTCTCTCTCTCTCTCTCTCTCTCTCTCTCTCTCTCTGTAGATATATATATATATTGGCAATTGTTAAGACTTGTCAAGCTCCCTGTTTTCTGGTGTCTTTTCATGTTTACGCGTTTCCTGTTTCATTTTGTTAAACATTGTCTCTTCCTGTCAAGTGTCCCATCTGTATTACTGGCCCCACCGTAATGTGTGTGACCTGTTTCTCCAATGTATTTGAGGAGTTCTTGTCGTCTTTTATTTGTCGTAAGCTCCTAACGATTCCCATCCCTGCTGCCGACCCTGACTGCACATCTCTGCCTCACTCATACTTTGTCTTTGTATTTCTCTCCGTCTGTCGCTACAGAAACAAAAAGGAACAAAGAAACCTAAACCTCACCGCTGTCAACAGTGTAAGAAAGAGTTCATATCGAGGTCGGACCTAACGATTCATCAGAGAATCCACACTGGAGAGAAGCCGTACAGCTGCGACCAGTGTGGGAAAGCCTTCACTACATCAGGAAACCTCAAACGCCACCAACGTATTCACACTGGAGAGAAGCCATACAGCTGTGACCAATGTGGCAAAGCATTCATTCAAGCAGGAGACCTCAAACTCCACCAACGTTTTCACACTGGAGAGAAGCCGTACAGCTGTGACCAATGTGGTAAAACATTCACTCAAGCAGGACACCTCAGAAGCCACCAACGTATTCACACTGGAGAGAAGCCATACAGCTGTGACCAATGTGGCGAAAAATTCACTCTAGCAGGAACCCTCAAAGTCCACCAACGTATTCACACTGGAGAGAAGCCGTACAGCTGTGACCAGTGTGACAAGAGATTCACCCATCAAGGTGATTACAATAAACACAGAAACATTCACACAAAGGAAAACATCTACTCTTGTCAGCATTGTGAGAAAGTCTTCAGTTCCTACCACTCACACAGGGCTCATGAGCGTAGCCACACTGGAGTCAAAGAGTACCTATGTCAACACTGTGACAAACGGTTCTACACATCGTCTGACCTCACAAAGCATGAGCGAATCCACACAGGACACAAACCGTACTGTTGCGTCAAATGTATGAAAAGCTTCACCAGAAACTCCTCCGCGAAGAAACACAAGTGTGTTTAAATCTGGACTGATCAGAACCTGATGTGTGAACTCCTCTGTGCATTTATTTCAATTGAGGAACTCACTGAAGGAGCACAGGATCACATCTGATTCATGAATTTCCGACATTTTGTGAATTTTAACTGTATTTTGTTCAGAATCATGGCAGTCCAAAATCATGGCCTACATTTAGGGAGGACCCCTCCTATATAGATATAAAAGGCTCATTCTAAGGTAATACAAGAAGAAAAAGTACTTTTATTTCCAAGCGGTTATACACTAATATAAACATACCTGTGAATATTATATTCCATTTCTATCAAGTCTGTCCTGAAAATGACAATGCATTCTACACACTGCTCCTTGAAAAGGGAAAATAAAAGATTGGAAAAAGTTCCCCATTTGAAAAAAGAGCCAAACCAATTGAAATATTCCAAATGCAATGAACAATATTTGTATTTTTTGCCATAAATGTCTGATGCATTGAATGTAACACATGAAAAAAGCTAAGATATGTATGATGTAAACCTTTTATTTTGTTTAAATATGAATAATTTCCTGCCTTTTATTTCATGTGGTGTGGTTTAAAGGGTTACATCTTGTGTTCACACAGAGGGGAGAACTTAACAGATTTCAAATGACTTGCAGCAACACCAATTGAAAACTCAAATTAAACTGTAGCATCAATTCTTTCAATAATTTACAAATGTCGCTCTTAGTAAGGTTACAGAGATCAGCATGGTTTGATATGATTTAAGTGACACTTTTATTATTCTTGTCATAGTTGTTTATTTTGAATCAGCTGAAATAAAATAATTACAAAAGACTTTTGACGTAGATGTTCTAGCTTTTTCGAGTGATTTTTTGAATGTTTGAATTTAAAATTATTTCATCTTATTTCCAAATCCTCTCACTGCTGAAGATTTTGATCTGTTTTGGCATTTTATTAAAGATTGGACTGAATAAATAAAACACATTTCAGGTTTGTTTCTGTAGAACAGATAAAACACACAGACATGTCTATTTCACATTTTATCATTAAGGCATCAGCAAACAATAATTGGTGTGAATGCTGAAAGCATTCACACCAATTATATTATTGATAATATCAATATTTATATTCAATTATTGATAGTATTGATATTATTGATATTCTACCAATGTATTATTATTCTGCCATATTAACGCCGGGCCATATCTTCAACGTGCTTCATTCCACAAACTTGGTTCAAACATCTCCATATTCAGCCCATTTTTCACATGCTTGCTTTCATTCAAAATGTTCTAAAAAATTCATAACTTCAGAATGAATAAACAATTTAACCAAAATTATGAAAAGTTTCAAATCTCTTCTTCTCCTGAAAATTCATCCTAGAAACTCCATTCTAACGTCTAAATGTTCAGCTCATTCCGACAACAATAAACTCATACAGTTTTTTCAGAAAGTCCCTAACTTCAAAGAAAATACATTTTTTATGAAATTAATATTTCATACAAAATTATGATTCCTCCTACTCGTTCATACTTCATCGTAGAAACTCCATTTAAGGTGTTTCATGTTCGTCTTGCACAGGAGCACATTTCCATAATTCACTATTTTTTCATAAAATTCATAACTTCAGAGATAATTAAAGGTTTATTACACCCAAAATCCCTATTGAGAATGAATGGGGAAATCGGCTGAGCGTTTTGCAATGATTTCAAACACTTCCAGCTCACTGATAATTCATCCTAGCTCACTGATAATTCATCCTACAAAGTTCATTTCTTCCTCAAACGGTTCAGCTATCTTTCGTCTTTCATTGTTAAAATTCAACCTTTTTAAAAAAATGCATAGTTTTCAAATTAATCAGCCGTGTTTGACGCATGTAACATCAATTTGAGTGATATTTAGAGTGTAGGCCTCAACTGTCAGAGTGGAGAAGAGGGGAAAAAAACCACCAGACACTCTCTCACAAAAACCTAACTCCTCATGGATACTTTTATTATCAGAATTTAGGTATTTTTGTTACGGTCACAGAAATGTTTCTTTGGAGGCAAATGGACATACATATTGGGAGCTGTGAGCTTCTAAGCGGAAACAAGTCATACTAAACAAGGCCTCCTGCCTCATACACTCTCTTGTTAAATGAGATTCTACATTCCACGACAGAAAATCTAAACGAAAATTGCTCTCAACTCGAAAGTTTTTACATCAAAGAAACACATTTGACACTGAATATTAATTAGAATCTTCTGGTTCTCACGGTATGATAATTTTTTCTGTCAGACAAACGGTATGCGAGATAAAAGCAGCAGTTTGGGCTTATGCGTTCAGTTGAAATCGCCTGTCTGTGTGATCCCTTAGGGGGAGAGATCTGTAAGTGCCTTTACAGTACCAGCTGTTTTCACTTGACACTGATTGGCTGTCACTATGGAGACCTCTGCACCTGGCTGTGACATCATAGGATAATGTAGGTCACAGAATGGGAGAAGAGTCCAATCTCTTATGATACATCCAGAATACAAGTGAAATTTGCCTAAGTCGAGAGTTAAAGAATGCTTTTGCTCTAATAACTTTCAAAATGTTCAACTTTTTCAGGAGTTTGAAATTATTCTGGAATGTGCTCTAGGACCCCGAAAATAAGAAAAAATATGAAAATATGTAGGGGAGAGTGGCCTAAGTTGTGCAAATTTTTACTCAAAGTGACTTTTAAGTGAGGCCTTGACAGTAAAGACTCCAACTCAAATATGTACATATATTTCAGGGTGTTGTGCATCCCTGGCCATAAAAACGTTGGATCTGGAATAAACTTTTGAAGAAATATAGCTTTCGGAAAAAAAAGTTGTCTTGTTGCACAACTTGACCCCGGTGTGGTGTAAGTTGTGCAGTTGGAGAGAATACCATGGGGTAAATTGTGCCATTGCTATATATCTCATAAACTGTAATGCAAGACAAATCCATTAGACAATTACTTATTTAAGGTGTATGTAAAGTAAATAAAGTAAATATTTTACAAAGATTGAAGGACAATTTTCTTAAACAAGGCCTAGCAGATCTAGTGGTTTTACCTGCAAAGCTCACAATGACAAAGTCACCATCATCATCTTTCTTTTGCCATCTGAATTCGCATCAGTGGTGTCGTTTAGTGGAATGGAGATGTCAGTCTCTTCTGAGCTACTGTAGCCATGCCAATGTCACAAATCTCAGAAATGTACTTTACACTTTTCAAACGTGTCTATAATTGTTCAGACACAATAATCAAAAAACCTTGACCATAGAAATTTTTACTTTTAAATGCAAAAAAACTGTTTTTTTGAGCTTAAATGTGCTTATATCTTATTCCATGTTTCTCCCTTCTTTACAGAATGAGTTAAATGGATGTCTCCTCTTAAATATGTGGTCACATTTCCAATTTCTTCTATGCTTTTCTAGAAACAAGGGGTTGCACAACTTCCCCACTTGCACAACTTAGGCCACTCTCCCCTATGTGGATTTAAAATTACATTTTTTCCAAAAATTAATCCGCAGCCCCATTCAAAGCGGATAGGAAAAATTCTAAATGAGTTAACTCAGTCATTTTTCATCCGATAAACTTCATTCCACATTTTATATGTTCAGCTCCTTCAAGACATTACATGGTAGTATCCTGATTGAGCTGAACACAGGGTTGGGGGTTCGAGTTCCAACACAAAATCTTCGACTTCACCGGATTTTCTTCAAAATTTGCCCAGATGTTCATTATGACTCAGAGATGACATCACAAGAGTTTATAGGTCAAAAGTCAAATTTCAAGGTCACTGTAACGTTGCCTTTTGTGACTTTATTATCTCATGAACGCTTCCACGGTTTTTCTTCAAATTTTGCACAAATGTTGATTCTGACTGTGTGTGTGTGTGTGTGTGTTTCTTAGTGTTTCTCTGTGTGTGTGTGTGTGTGTGTGTGTGCGTGCGTGTGTGTGTGTGTGTATCAGTCTGTCAAAGTTGCTGTTACGTTTCCATTGATCCCTGAGAAGTGATTGGCTGGAGCTCCTGATCCATCGCGTAGCTACAACGATCTCTGAAAAGAAACAAAGAAAAATATATAATAATTAATAACAAGATTTAATCAAAATGCAGCATGTTAAAGATGGAGTCAGTGATTCTGGAGAACGCTTGTTGTCAAAATCACTTTGTCAAAATCAGTGAATATCTCCTCATGATCCACTACCTGTCTGTACTGTGTGTGTGTGTGTGTGTGTGTGTGTGTGTGTGTGTGTGTGTGTGTGTGTGTGTGTGTGTGTGTGTGTGTGCTGAAAAAAAAATCCATTGTGAGTGTGTGTCTGTGTGTGTGGATGAGTGTGTGCTTGTATGTGGGTCTGTCCGTCCGTCCGTCCGTCCGTCTGTCTGTCTGTATGTCTGTCTGTCTGTCTGTCTCTCTGTCTGTAATGTTAATTCAACAGTATTATAATGGCAACCCTGCTGCCAGTTGTTTAATGTTATTTTTTTTTACGGGGACATTTCTAACAGTGCAGGGTCAGAGCAACCATTTCTAATCAGGTATTCATGTAAACAACAGCTACTGCTGCTTTCCTGTAAATATAAGTTCTCCGTTTCAAACAATGAAAACAGAATGTAAAGACACAATAGATACAAAATAATAAAGATATAACTTGAAATATGGTGTTAACGAAATCCAATAGCTCATTTATTAAAACACAAGAGTCTCAATAAAGAATCGGAATCAGGCAGTTTCAAAGTCAGTAGAGTTTTACTTGCCAGCAAAGCAAGGAATCAATTCACTGCCTCACAAGTGGTACAAGATTGACTGGAGTATGAACAGAATAACAAAAGCTTTTATCCTCAAGATGTGTGTGTGCTGTTATTTTAGAGTACATGTAACTGTAAAGAACACAGCTTCGGTAAACAATTGACCGTCTGCCTTTCTTCTCTTTTCTAACTCTTCACACCTCACAAGACACAAGTGTAGCTGCCTAACGTTTACTATCATTCCATTCCTCAAGGCTAGAGATAACAAATGTGGGAGCTTTGCTCACATGACAACCAGCATAGCAACGGCCTTCAGGGCCTACACTCCCTACTAGGGTCGTGTACATTTCTTACAGGGGATGGATGGCGCTAAGACCAGAGCACTTAGGTCGTCTGGGACAGGTCTACTTACAGTCCCCAGAGTTAGGACTAAACAAGGAGACAGACAGACAGACAGACAGACAGACAGACAGACAGACAGACAGACAGACAGACAGACAGACGGACGGACGGACGGACGGACGGACGGACGGACGGACAGAGAGTTAGGACTAAACAAGGAGAAGCAGCTTTTAGTTTTTATGCACCAAATACTTTGCTGTTTCCATTTTAACCTGTAATTTTGATTTGAAATGTCAAGAATAAAGACGAATACTCCAAAATGCTGTTGGAGTTAGTAGGGCATTTATGTATTTTCAGCACACAATCGACGTGCATGTATTGGGACATTCTAAATCTTTTTCTGGCATACTAAATAATTGGGAAGTATGGGGATTGGAATGCAGGGATAAAATCATTTGCTGCTGAACTCTGGCCATGACAAGAAGTGGAACAAACAATAACAGCTGGAGTCTGTGGATCTTCCTCCTTTTCACAATGGAGCCTTTTATTTTAAAGCAAAGCTGCAGGGGAAATAACACTCATGTGAGTTACGCCATTTTGTCCACAGAGACAAAGCAGACATTCAGAGCATCTATGAAACAGCTCTCAATATGTTTTCCAAGAAATGTTTTTTGAATCACCATCTCTACACATATTAACAAAGAAGCTCTATATTACATTATTTTTATTTGGAATTTGGGATAAATCTGGTCAGCACTCATCAGTAAAGTTTATTTGGCTCAAGCACATACCTAAACAGGCAACACAATAAATTATGTTTTTCATTCCAGGATTCTAGAGTCCCCTCCCCTTCTTCCACCCTACAGCTTGACTTCATGAAGAGGCGCATCCTGTCTGACCAAACGTCTGTGAGCTCGACACACAAACACCGTCTCTGGTTACTATCTGCTGCCACCGAGGAAGAAGCATGAGTTCTCCACAAACGGTGACTATACACTTTATGTTACTATGGTGTTAATATGACGCTTCTTCTGTTTTTACCCGTTTAAAGTGTTTCTTTATGGGGGAGTTGTTCCTCAGCCTCTTGGGTCTAAGAACAAAGGGTGTCGTATTACTGTCTGTACGGAGCGTAAGCCCACTGACGCACATTACTGTCTGTCTGCGTTATCGGGCTATTTAAATAAAACTGATTACATGTATTAGTCTGCATCCAGTAATGTGCAATAAACACATTTTGATTAATAGATGAGTCTTAACCTGTCTAGTTTAAAAACTAGAGAAAACCTTGAGAAACATTGTAATGCACACTACATGCCTGGGGGTTTTCTGCCTCTGCAGTCGAATTTGGGATAAAACAGTCCTGTGTGCAGTCCATTTCAGAATATATGTAAAACTTATTTAGAACAAACATCAGTCTCAGTGTGCTTTGCTTCCTGTCTTATCAGCATGGACCTTATTCAGGAGCGATTCCAGCTACCAGACTAGCACAGGAAAACGCAAATTCATTATTTCTGATTGGTTGGAGGCAGGCTGTGGATGTTAGGCTCGACCTCCCTCCTAGTTGGCTTTCCAATGGCATAAGATACATTTCATGGTTAATACTACCCTGCTCATAAGAGAGGGGAAGGGAGGGTGCAGGGCTGTTGCTAAGCTGGTTGTCATGTGCAGGCACAGCCCCCACACATATTTCTCCCCTGACCTTTGGCTTGTGATAAAAGTTGTGAGACAGTCAGCCACTGATTTAGTGAAACGGTCCTCCCTGTGTTCATAGTGTTTATATGTGAACCTAGTCTGGAGATCAAGGAAGTGGAGTGAAATTTATCTTACAAAAAATGTGAAAAATCTACTTTAAGAGTATACAATTAAAATTATTCTTACAACTTTTAAAAATGGAAGCTCACCAAACAAGTCATCATCATCAACCCTAATATCTACAGGAAAACCTGCAGGGACAAACAGACAGACAGACAGACAGACAGACAGACAGACAGACACAGGATGCATGAATCTGGTGCACTTTGAGGGGAGAATATGCACTTAAATCCCATTCAAAAAGTTCTGTACATCACTATGTAGAGACGTAGATAGGATTATTAGTGTTGTAGCTTTGCCTTTTGTGTCTACATTTACAGACTTTGAAATTGTTGTATAGAAATCAATATTAAAACACAAAATGCCACAACACACTAAATGATTTGCACAATTTATTTAAAGTCTTTGCTCCTCCACAGAGGCTACATCCAGCCTGGGAACATTTCATTATCCTGGGCTTTTGAAAGAGGAGCTCCAGGGCTCTTCTGCAGGGGAATTTGGTGGTGGGGGGGTGGAGGGGCATTGCTGCTGACTCTCAGGCCACTGTAGCATTAAGCATTATGATATTCCATGTATACTGTTTCATTACAGCAGTTTTATTTGTATTTACATAGTATTCTATTTCGTTGACATTTTATTATATGTTGCATTGTAGGGGAGAACGGGGTAATTTGTCACACGGACTATATGTTTTTATGGCACATTATAATCTGTACTCCACTGCATTGGTGGCCTGAGACTCAATCCTTTCTTGCCAATGACTGAAGCAGTAATTCTTGTGCATATGACAAATAATCAATTTTGAATCTTGAGAGTTTAATTCCAGAGAGAATTTTAAAAAGGTCAGATGCTTTTATGGGTAAAACAATTGTTCCAGGTTGGGGGAAGATGGAAAAGGAGGTGGTTAGCTTGCTGTGTATGTTTTCAATTTTCGAGTGGAAGAATGATGAAAAATGTTTTGCATTATTTTGGGATGAAGGAGTGCAAGAAATTGTTCTTTGGTTTCAGGACATGGTGGGAAACAGAATGCCGGGATTTGATGAGCTGCAGCGTGTACACGGAGCACAGGGAGGGAACATGACATATTTGTATCGGGGCCAATTGGTTGAGGTGGACAATGTGTTGAAGAGGTCAGAAGTCAGCTACAGTGTTGGATATAGATGTGAAGAGGGAGTTGGGACAGAGAGACTTGAGATTATGATTGGATAGGATAGGATTGTCGATGTCCATGGTGATAGCCAGATGCTCAGAGATGGTGAGCTGCTAATAGCTCTCAGTGTGTGAGAGCTTTTAGATATGGAAGCTAAAAAGTCTGTTGTTCTTTTGCAGTAAAATGTAATAGTAATGTCAGCTGATTAGCTAATGCCTTATTTCCTGAAACGACAGCCCCCTTTTTGTTATTTCCGCACTGAAGAGGAACTGTTGAGGAAGTTGTAAACTTATTGAGAAATGCCTGTTGTCTCTCTCTCTCTCTCTCTCTCTCTCTCTCTCTCTCTAGATATATATATATATATATATATATATATATGTCTTTTCATGTTTACGCTTTTCCTGTTTAATTTTGTTAAACATTGTCTCTTCCTGTCAAGTGGCCCTTCTGTATTACTGGCTCCACCGTAATGTGTGTGACCTGTGTCTCCAATGTCTTTGAGGAGTTCTTGTCGTCTTTTATTTGTCGTAAACTCCTAACGATTCCCATCCCTACTGCCGACCCTGACTGCACATCTCTGCCTCACTCATACACTGTCTTTGTATTTCTCTCTGTCTGTCGCTACAGAAACAAAAAGGAACAAAGAAACCTAAACCTCACCGCTGTCAACAGTGTAAGAAAGAGTTCAGGTCGAGGTCGGACCTAACAGTTCATCAGAGATTTCACACTGGCGAGAAGCCGTACAGCTGTGACCAGTGTGGGAAAACATTCACTGTAGCAGGATCCCTCAAATGCCACCAACGTATTCACACTGGAGAGAAGCCGTACAGCTGTGACCAGTGTGGGAAAACCTTTACTACATCAGGACACCTCAGAAGCCACCAACGTATTCACACCAGAGAGAAGCCGTACAGCTGTGACCAATGTGAGAAAACCTTTACTACATCAGGACACCTCAGAAGCCACCAACGTATTCACACTGGAGAGAAACCGTACAGCTGTGACCAGTGTGGGAAAACCTTCACTCGAGCAGGAGACCTCAAACTCCACCAACGTATTCACACTGGAGAGAAGCCATTCAGCTGTGACCTGTGTGGTAAAACTTTCTCTCGTTCATCTAACCTGCAGACACACACCTTTATTCACACTAGAGAGAAGCCATATAGCTGTGACCAATGTGGCGAAACATTCACTCAAGCAGGAGACCTCAAAGTCCACCAACGTATTCACACTGGAGAGAAGCCATACAGCTGTGACCAATGTGGCGAAACATTCAATCAAGCAGGAACCCTCAAAGTCCACCAACGTATTCACACTGGAGAGAAGCCGTACAGCTGTGACCAGTGTGGGAAAACCTTTACTACATCAGGACACCTCAGAAGCCACCAACGTATTCACACTGGAGAGAAGCCGTACAGCTGTGACCAGTGTGACAAGAGATTCACCCAGAAAGGTAATTACAATAAACACAGAAACATTCACACAAAGGAAAAAATCTACTCTTGTCAGCATTGTGAGAAAGTCTTCAGTTCCTACTGCTCACACAGGGCTCATGAGCGTATCCACACTGGAGTCAAAGAGTACCTATGTCAACACTGTGACAAACGGTTCTACACATCGACTGAACTCTCAGTGCATGAGCGAATCCACACAGGACACAAACCGTACTGTTGCGTCAAATGTATGAAAAGCTTCACCCAAAACTCCACCCTGAAGAAACACAAGTGTGTTTAAATCTGGACCGATCAGAACCTGATGTGTGAACTCCTCTGTGCATTTATTTCAATTGAGGAACTCACTGAAGGAACACAGGATCATATCTGATTCATGAATTTCAGACATTTTGTGAATTTTAACTGTATTTTGTTCAGAATCATGGCAGTCCAAAATCATTGCCTACATTTAGGGGGGACCCCTCCTATATAGATATAAAAGGCTCATTCTAAGGTAATAAAAGAAGAAAAAGTACTTTTATTTCCAAGCGGTTATACACTAATATAAACATACCTGTGAATAGTATATTCCATTTCTATCAAGTCTGTCCTGAAAATGACAATGCATTCTACACACTGCTCCTTGAAAAGGGAAAATAAAAGATTGGAAAAAGTTCCCCATTTGAAAAAAGAACCAAACCAATTGAAATATTCCAAATGCAATGAACAATATTTGCATTTTTTGCCATAAATGTCTGATGCATTGAATGTAACACATGAAAAAAGCTAAGATATGTATGATGTAAACTTTTTGTTTTGTTTAAATATGAATAATTCCCTGCCTTTTATTTCATGTGGTGTGGTTTAAAGGGTTACATCTTGTGTTCACACAGAGGGGAGAATTTAACAGATTTAAAATTACTTGCAGCAACACCAATTGAAAACTCAAATTAAACTGTAGCATCAATTCTTTCAATAATTTACAAATGTCGCTCTTAGTAAGGTTACAGAGATCAGCATGGTTTGATATGATTTAAGTGACACTTATTATTCTTGTCATAGTTGTTTATTTTGAATAAGCTGAAATGAAATAATTACAAAAGACTTTTGACGTAGATGTTCTAGCTTTCTCTCATGGACCCAAAGTAACTGATGTTTTGGTTTTTGAAAAATTATTCTTTAATCACATTTAGAATGACCCTGAAGCCAACATTGTATTCTTATATAATCATCTTTCTCTACTTAGTTTTTTGACTTTTTAATGTTTGCCTTTTAAAATATCGTAAAAGTTGTGTATCTTTCCAATGTTAACATATCTCTTCTTGCATTAATCACTTTTGTAATGTTCAAAACCATGTATTTGATTTGCCATTATTTTAAATTATTTTGAAGTTTTGATGTTGTATTTAATAATCTGTTTTAGTTCATTTTCATTAGAAACTGGTTTGTTTAGATATTTTATAATTACTCTCACTTTCCTGTTAACCAACAGGTTACACATTGTTGCTGCATCTTTATTCGAGTGATTTTTTGAATGTTTGAATTTAAAATTATTTCATCTTATTTCCAAATCCTCTCACTGCTGAAGATTTTGATCTGTTTTGGCATTTTATTAAAGATTGGACTGAATAAATAAAACACATTTCAGGTTTGTTTCTGTAGAACAGATAAAACACACAGACATGTCTATTCCACATGCATTTTATCATTAAGGCATCAGCAAACAATTACATATATTATTGATATTATCAATATTTATATTCAATTATTGATATTATTGATATTCTACCAATTTATTATTATTCCGCCATATTCACGCCGGGCCATATCTTCAACATGCTTCATTCCACAAACTTGGTTCAAACATCTCCATATTCAGCCCATTTTCCACATGCTTGCTTTCATTCAAAATGTTCTAAAAAATTCATACCTTCAGAATGAATAAACAATTTAACCAAAATTATGAAAAGTTTCAAATCTCTTCTTCTCCCTGAAAATTCATCCTAGAAACTCCATTCTAACATTCTAAATGTTCAGCTCATTCCGACAACAATAAACTCATACAGCTTTTTCAGAAAGTCCCTAACTTCAAAGAAAATACATTTTTTATGAAATTAATATTTCATACAAAATTATGATTCCTCCTACTCGTTCATACTCCATCGTAGAAACTCCATTCAAAGTGTTTCATGTTCGTCTTGCACAGGAGCACATTTCCATAATTCACTATTCTTTCATAAAATTCATAACTTCAGAGATAATTAAAGGTTTATTACAGCCAAAATCCCTATTGAGAATGAATGGGGAAATCGGCAAAATGCTGAGCGTTTTGCAATGATTTCAAACACTTCCAGCTCACTGATAATTCATCCTACAAAGTTAATTTCTTCCTCAAACGGTTCAGCTATCTTTCGTCTTTCATTGTTAAAATTCAACCTTTTTTAAAAAATGCATAGTTTTCAAATTAATCAGCCGTGTTTGACGCATGCAACATCAATTTGAGTGATATTTAGAGTGTAGGCCTCAACTGTCAGAGTGGAGAAGAGGGAAAAAAAAAGCACCAGACACTCTCTCCCTCGCTGTCACTCACAAAAACCTAACTCCTCATGGATACTTTTATTATCAGAATTTAGCTATTTTTCTTACGGCCGCAAAACTGTTTCTTTGGAGGCAAATGGACATACATATTGGGAGCTGTGAGCTTCTAAGCGGAAAAAAAGTCATACTAAACAAGGCCTCCTGCCTCATACACTCTCTTGTTAAATGAGATTCTACATTCCACGACAGAAAATCTAAACGAAAATTGCTCTCAACTCGAAAGTTTTTACATCAAAGAAACACATTTGACACTGAATATTAATTAGAATCTTCTGGTTCTCACGGTATGATAATTTTTTCTGTCAGACAAACGGTTTGCGAGATAAAAGCAGCAGTTTGGGCTTATGCGTTCAGTTGAAATCGCCTGTCTGTGTGATCCCTTAGGGGGAGAGATCTGTAAGTGCTTGTACAGTACCAGCTGTTTTCACTTGACACTGATTGGCTGTCACTATGGAGACCTCTGCACCTGCCTGTGACATCATAGGATAATGTAGGTCACAGAATGGGAGAAGAGTCCAATCTCTTATGATACATCCAGAATACAAGTTAAATTTGCCTAAGTCGAGAGTTAAAGAATGCTTTTGCTCTAATAACTTTCAAAATTTTCAACTTTTTCAGGAGTTTGAAATTATTCTGGAATGTGCTCTAGGACCCTGAAAATAAGAAAAAATATGAAAATATGTAGGGGAGAGTGGCCTAAGTTGTGCAACTTTTTAGAGGCCTTGACAGTAAAGACTCCAACTCAAATATGTACATATATTTCAGGGTGTTGTGCATCCCTGGCAATAAAAACTTTGGATCTGGAATAAACTGTTGAAGAAATATAGCTTTCGGAAAAAAAGTTGTCTTGTTGCACAACTTGACCCCGGTGTGGTGTAAGTTGTGCAGTTGGAGAGAATACCATGGGGTAAGCCATATATCTCATAAACTGTAATGCAAGACAAATCCATTAGACATTTACTTATTTAAGGTGTATGTAAAGTAAATAAAGTAAATATTTTACAAAGATTGAAGGACAATTTTCTTAAACAAGGCCTAGCAGATCTAGTGGTTTTACCTGCAAAGCTCACAATGACAAAGTCACCATCATCATCTTTCTTTTGCCATCTGAATTCGCATCAGTGGTGTCGTTTAGTGGAATGGAGATGTCAGTCTCTTCTGAGCTACTGTAGCCATGCCAATGTCACAAATCTCAGAAATGTACTTTACACTAGCTGCTCCACCCTTGTAGAACCAACTGCCACCTGGCATATACAATTCCCTCTCCATTTCTGCCTTTGAATCAAGGCTCAAAACCCATCTGTACACCCTGGTTTTTCCTCCCCATTAACTATCTTACCTCTGCACTACTATCTTTGTTTATATGTGGATGTCTGGGCTTTATGTCCTTTATTTTTGTTATTGTTATTTTACCTTCATTGTTTACCTACTGAATGCACTATGTACAGCACTTTGGACAGTGCAAACTGTCATAAATGTGCTTTTATAAATACATTTTACTTACTTACTTACTTACTTATAACTCACATAGGCCCTCTGGCACAAATCACCCCAATTCCATGTTTCTCCCTTCTTTACAGAATGCGTTAAATGGATGTCTCTTCTCAAATATGTGGTCATATTTCCAATTTCTTCTATGTTTTTCGAGAAACAAGGGTTGCACAACTTCCCCACTTGCACAACTTAGGCCAATCTCCCCTATGTGGATTTAAAATTTAATTTTTTCCAAAAATTAATCCGCAGCCCCATTCAAAGCGGATAGGAAAATTCTGCATGAGTTAACTCAGTCATTTTTCATCCGATAAACTTCATTCCACATTTTATATGTTCAGCTCCTTCAGGACATTACATGGTAGTATCCTGATTGAGCTGAACACAGGATTGGGGGTTCGAGTTCCAACACAAAATCTTAGACTTCACCGGATTTTCTTCAAAATTTGCCCAGATGTTCATTATGACTCAGAGATGACATCACAAGAGTTTAGGGGTCAAAAGTCAAATTTCAAGGTCACTGTGACGTTGCCTTTTGTGACTTTATTATCTCATGAACACTTCCACGGTTTTTCTTCAAATTTTGCACAAATGTTGATTCTGACTCTGTGTGTGTGTGTGTGTGTGTGTTTCTTAGTGTTTCTCTGTGTGTGTGTTTGTGCGTGCATGCGTGTGTGCGTGCATGTGTGTGTGTGTATCAAAGTCTGTCAAAGTTGCTGTTACGTTTCCATTGATCCCTGAGAAGTGATTGGCTGGAGCTCCTGATCCATCGCGTAGCAACAACGATCTCTGAAAAGGAACAAAGAAAAAAATATAATAATAAATAATAACAAGATTTAATCAAAATGCAGCATGTTAAAGATGGAGTCAGTGATTCTGGAGAACGCTTGCTGTCAAAATTACTTTGTCAAAATCAGTGAATATCTCCTCATGATCCACTACCTGTCTGTACTGTGTGTGTGTGTGTGTGTGTGTGTGTGTGTGTGTGTGTGTGTGTGTGTGTGTGTGCTGAAAAAAAAATACAGTGTGAGTGTGTGTCTGTGTGTGTGCATGCGTGTGTGCTTGTATGTGGGTCTGTCCGTCCGTCTGTCTGTCTGTCTGTCTGTCTGTCTGTCTGTCTGTCTGTATTGTTAAATTAAGAGTATTATAATGGCAACCCTGCTGCCAGTTGATTAATGTTTTTTTTTACGGGGACATTTCTAACAGTGCAGGGTCAGAGCAACCATTTCTAATCAGGTAT
Source organism: Ammodytes dubius (assembly GCA_026122265.1). Classification (NCBI taxonomy): domain Eukaryota; kingdom Metazoa; phylum Chordata; class Actinopteri; order Uranoscopiformes; family Ammodytidae; genus Ammodytes; species Ammodytes dubius. The sequence continues at coordinate 33,464,592 of CM047507.1, read as the reverse complement.
TCATGTAAACAACAGCTACTAAGGCTTTCCTGTAAATATAAGTTCTCCGTTTCAAACAATGAAAACAGAATGTAAAGACACAATAGATACAAAATAATAAAGATATAACTTGAAATATGGTGTTAACTAAATCCAATAGCTCATTTATTAAAACACAAGAGTCTCAATAAAGAATCGGAATCAGGCAGTTTCAAAGTCAGTAGAGTTTTACTTGCCAGCAAAGCAAGGAATCAATTTACTGCCTCACAAGTGGTACAAGATTGACTGGAGTATGAACAGAATAACAAAAACTTTTGACCTCGAGATGTGTGTGTGCTGTTATTTTAGAGTACATGTAACTGTAAAGAACACAGCTTCGGTAAACAATTGACCGTCTGCCTTTCCTCTCTTTTCTAATTCTTCACACCTCACAAGACACAAGTGTAGCTGCCTAACTTTTACAATCATTCCATTCCTCAAGGCTAGAGATAACAAATGTGGGAGCTTTGCTCACATGACAACCAGCATAGCAACGGCCTTCAGGGCCTACACTCCCTACTAGGGTCGTGTACATTTCTTACATGGGATGGATGGCGCTAAGACCAGAGCACTTAGGTCGTCTGGGACAGGTCTACTTACAGTCCCCAGAGTTAGGACTAAACAATGAGACGGACGGACAGACAGACAGACAGACAGACGGACAGACGGACAGACAGACAGACAGACAGACAGACAGACAGAAAGACAGACAGACAGACAGACAGACAGACAGACAGACAGACAGACAGACAGACAGACAGACAGACAGACAGACGGACAGACGGACAGACGGACAGACGGACAGAGTTAGGACTAAACACTTTTCAGTTTCCATTTTAACCTGTCATTTTGATTTAATACTACTACTACTAATGTACAGAAGAGTTTTAGGGCCACGGGAAAGAGAAAGAAAATCAGATGATGAAGATTTCTTTTCATTATGTTGAGAAATGTCAAGAATGACTCCAAAATGCTATTGGAGTTAATGGGGCATTTATGTATTTTCAGCACACAATCAACGTGCATGTATTGGGACATTCTAAATCTTTTTCTGGCATACTAAATAATTGGGAAGTATGGGGATTGGAATGCAGGGATAAAATCATTTGCTGCTGAACTCTGGCCGTGACAAAAAGTGGAACAAACAATAACAGCTGGAGTCTGTGGATCTTCCTCCTTTTCACAATGGAGCCTTTTATTTTAAAGCAAAGCTGCAGGGGAAATAACACTCATGTGAGTTACGCCATTGTGTCCACAGAGACAAAGCAGACATTCAGAGCATCTATGAAACATGCAGCTCTGAATATGTTTTCCAATAATTGTTTTTTGAATCGCCATCTCCACACATATTAACAAAGAAGCTCTATATTACATTATTTTTATTTGGAAATTGGAATACATCTGGACAGCACTCATCAGTAAAGTTTATTTGGCTCAAGCACATACCTAAACAGGCAACACAATAAATGATGTTTTTTCATTCCAGGATTCTAGAGTCCCCTCCCCCTTCTTCCACCCTACAGCTTGACTTCATGAAGAGGCGCATCCTGTCTGACCAAACGTCTGTGAGCTCGACACACAAACACCGTCTCTGGTTACTATCTGCTGCCACCGAGGAAGAAGCATGAGTTCTCCACAAACGGTGACTATACAGTTTATGTTACTATGGTGTTAATATGACGCTTCTTCTGTTTTTACCCGTTTAAAGTGTTTCTTTATGGGGGAGTTGTTCCTCAGCCTCTTGGGTCTGAAGACAAAGGGTGTCGTATTACTGTCTGTACGGAGCGTAAGCCCACTGACGCACATTACTGTCTGTCTGCGTTATCGGGCTATTTAAATAAAACTGATTACATGTATTGGTCTGCATCCAGTAATGTGCAATAAACACATTTCGATTAATAGATGAGTCTTAACCTGGCAAAACTTGTTGTCTTCCAATGGCATAAGATACATTCCATGGTTAACACTACCCTGCTCATAAGAGAGGGGAAGGGAGGGTGCAGGGCTGTTGCTAAGCTGGTTGTCATGTGCAGGCACAGCCCCCACACATATTTCTCCCCTGACCTTGGGCTTGTGATAAAAGTCGTGAGACAGTCAGCCAATGATTTAGTGAACCTGTCCTCCCTGTGTTCATAGTGTTTATATGTGAACTTAGTCTGGAGCTCAAGGAAGTGGAGTGAAATTTATCTTACAAAAAATGTGAAAAAACAACTTTAAGAGTATAAAATTAAAATTATTCTTACAACTTTTAAAAATGGAAGCTCACCAAACAAGTCATCATCATCAACCATAATATCTACAGGAAAACCTGCAGGGACAAACAGACAGACAGACAGACAGACAGACAGACAGACAGACAGACAGACAGACACAGGATGCATGAATCTGGTGCACTTTGAGGGTGGAATATGCACTTAAATCCCAATCAAAAAATTCTGTATATCACTATTTAGAGACGTAGATAGGATTATTAGTGTTGTAGCTTTGCCTTTTGTGTCTACATTTACAGACTTTGACATTTTTGTATAGAAATTCATATTTAATGATTTGACTAAGTGATTTGCACAATTTATTTAAAGTCTTTGCTCGTCCACAGAGGCTACATCCAGCCTGGGAACATTTAATTATCCTGGGCTTTTGAAAGAGGAGCTCCAGGGCTCTTCTGGAGGGGAATTTGGTGGTGGGGGGAGGGGCATTGCTGCTGACTCTCAGGCCACTGTAGCATTAAGCATTATGCTATTCCATGTATACTGCTTCATTACAGCAGTTTTATTTGTATTTACATAGTATTCTATTTCGTTGACATTTTATTATATGTTGCATTGTACTATATGTTTTTATGGCACATTATAATCTGTACTCCACTGCATTGGTGGCCTGAGACTCAATCATTTCCTGCCAATGACTGAAGCTGTAATTCTTGTGCATATGACAAATAATCAATTTTGAATCTTGAGAGTTTAATTCCAGAGAGAATTTTAAAAAGGTCAGATGCTTTTATGGTTAAAAGGAGGAACAATTGTTCCAGGTTGGGGGAAGATGGAAAAGGAGGTGGTTAGCTTGCTGTGTATGTTTTCAATTTTCGAGTGGAAGAATGATGAAAAATGTTTTGCATTATTTTGGGATGAAGGAGTGCAAGAAATTGTTCTTTGGTTTCAGGACATGGTGGGAAACAGAATGCCGGGATTTGATGAGCTGCAGCGTGTACACGGAGCACAGGGAGTGAACATGACATATTTGTATCGGGGCCAATTGGTTGAGGGAGGTGGAGAGAGTGTGTTGAAGAGGTCAGAAGTCAGCTACAGTGTTGGATATAGATGTGAGGAGGGAGTTGGGACAGAGAGACTTGAGATTATGATTGGATAGGATAGGATTGTCGATGTCCATGGTGATAGCCAGATGCTCAGAGATGGTGAGCTGCTAATAGCTCTCAGTGTGTGAGAGCTTTTAGATATGGAAGCTAAAAAGTCTGTTGTTCTTTTGCAGTAAAATGTAATAGTAATGTCAGCTGATCAGCTAATGCCTTATTTCCTGAAACGACAGCCCCCTTTTTGTTGTTTCCGCACTGAAGAGGAACTGTTGAGGAAGTTGTAAACTTATTGAGAAATTCCTGTTGTCTCTCTCTTCTCTCTCTCTCTCTCTCTCTCTCTCTCTCTATCTGTCTGTAGATATATATATATATATATATATATATATATATATATATATATATATATATATATATATATATATATATATATATATATATATATATTGGCAATTGTTAAGACTTGTCAAGCTCCCTGTTTTCTGGTGTCTTTTCATGTTTACGCGTTTCCTGTTTAATTTTGTTAAACATTGTCTCTTCCTGTCAAGTGTCCCATCTGTATTACTGGCCCCACCGTAATGTGTGTGACCTGTGTCTCCAATGTATTTGAGGAGTTCTTGTCGTCTTTTATTTGTCGTAAACTCCTAACGATTCCCATCCCTACTGCCGACCCTGACTGCACATCTCTGCCTCACTCATACTCTGTCTTTGTATTTCTCTCCGTCTGTCGCTACAGAAACAAAAAGGAACAAAGAAACCTAAACCTCACCGCTGTCAACAGTGTAAGAAAGAGTTCATATCGAGGTCGGACCTAACGATTCATCAGAGAATCCACACTGGAGAGAAGCCGTACAGCTGCGACCAGTGTGGGAAAGCCTTCACTACATCAGGAAACCTCAAACGCCACCAACGTATTCACACTGGAGAGAAGCCATACAGCTGTGACCAATGTGGCAAAGCATTCATTCAAGCAGGAGACCTCAAACTCCACCAACGTTTTCACACTGGAGAGAAGCCGTACAGCTGTGACCAATGTGGTAAAACCTTTACTCAAGCAGGACACCTCAGAAGCCACCAACGTATTCACACTGGAGAGAAGCCATACAGCTGTGACCAATGTGGCGAAACATTCACTCAAGCAGGACACCTCAAAGTCCACCAACGTATTCACACTGGAGAGAAGCCGTACAGCTGTGATCAGTGTGACAAGAGATTCACCCATCAAGGTAATTACAATGAACACAGAAACATTCACACAAAGGAAAAAATCTACTCTTGTCAGCATTGTGGGAAAGTCTTCAGTTCCTACCACTCACACAGGGCTCATGAGCGTATCCACACTGGAGTCAAACTACACCTATGTCAACACTGTGACAAACGGTTCTACACATCGTCTGACCTCTCAGTGCATGAGAGAATCCACACAGGACACAAACCGTACTGTTGCGTCAAATGTATGAAAAGCTTCACCCAAAACTCCTCCCTGAAGAAACACAAGTGTGTTTAAATCTGGACCGATCAGAACCTGATGTGTGAACTCCTCTGTGCATTTATTTCAATTGAGGAACTCACTGAAGGAACACAGGATCATATCTGATTCATGAATTTCAGACATTTTGTGAATTTTAACTGTATTTTGTTCAGAATCATGGCAGTCCAAAATCATTGCCTACATTTAGGGAGGACCCCTCCTATATAGATATAAAAGGCTCATTCTAAGGTAATAAAAGAAGAAAAAGTACTTTTATTTCCAAGCGGTTATACACTAATATAAACATACCTGTGAATATTATATTCCATTTCTATCAAGTCTGTCCTGAAAATGACAATGCGTTCTACACACTGCTCCTTGAAAAGGCAAAATAAAAGATTGGACAAAGTTCCCCATTTGAAAAAAGAACCAAACCAATTGAAATATTCCAAATGCAATGAACAATATTTGTATTTGTTTCCATAAATGTCTGATGCATTGAATGTAACACATGAAAAAAGCTAAGATATGTAAACTTTTTGTTTTGTTTAAATATGAATCACTTTCTGCCTTTTATTTCATGTGGTGTGGTTTAAAGGGTTACATCTTGTGTTCACACAGAGGGGAGAACTTAACAGATTTAAAATGACTTGCAGCAACACCAATTGAAAACTCAAATTAAACTGTAGCATCAATTCTTTCAATAATTTACAAATGTCGCTCTTAGTAAGGTTACAGAGATCAGCATGGTTTGATATGATTTAAATTACACTTTTATTATTCTTGTCATAGTTGTTTATTTTGAATCAGCTGAAATGAAATAATTACAAAATACTTTTGACGGAGATGTTCTAGCTTTTTCTCATGGACCCAAAGTAACTGATGTTTTGGTTTTTGAAAAATTATTCTTTAATCACATTTAGAATGACCCTGAAGCCAACATTGTATTCTTATATAATCATCTTTCTCTACTTATTTTTTTGACTTTTTAATGTTTGCCTTTTAAAATATCGTAAAAGTTGTGTATCTTTCCAATGTTAACATATCTCTTCTTGCATTAATCACTTTTGTAATGTTCAAAACCATGTATTTGATTTGTCATTAATTCTAATCATTTTGAATGTTGTATTTAATAATCTGTTTTAGTTAATTCTCATTAGAAACTGGTTTGTTTAGATATTAATTACTCTCACTTTCCTGTTAACCAACAGGTTACACATTGTTGCTTTATCTTTATTGGAGTGATTTTTTGAATGTTTGAATTTAAAATTATTTCATCTTATTTCCAAATCCTCTCACTGCTGAAGATTTTGATCTGTTTTGGCATTTTATTAAAGATTGGACTGAATAAATAAAACACATTTCAGGTTTGTTTCTGTAGAACAGATAAAACACACAGACATGTCTATTTCACATTTTATCATTAAGGCATCAGCAAACAATTATATTATTAATAATATCAATATTTATATTCAATTATTGATAGTATTGATATTATTGATATTCTACCAATGTATTATTATTCTGCCATATTCACGCCGGGCCATATCTTCAACATGCTTCATTCCACAAACTTGGTTCAAACATCTCCATATTCAGCCCATTTTCCACATGCTTGCTTTCATTCAAAATGTTCTAAAAAATTCATAACTTCAGAATGAATAAACAATTTAACCAAAATTATGAAAAGTTTCAAATCTCTTCTTCTCCCTGAAAATTCATCCTAAACTCCATTCTAACGTCTAAATGTTCAGTTCATTCCGACAACAATAAACTCATACAGTTTTTTCAGAAAGTCCCTAACTTCAAAGAAAATACATTTTTTATGAAATTAATATTTCATACAAAATTATGATTCCTCCTACTCGTTCATACTTCATCGTAGAAACTCCATTTAAGGTGTTTCATGTTCGTCTTGCACAGGAGCACATTTCCATAATTCACTATTTTTTCATAAAATTCATAACTTCAGAGATAATTAAAGGGTTATTACACCCAAAATCCATATTTAGAATGAATGGGGAAATCGGAGCGTTTTGCAATGATTTCGAACACTTCCAGCTCACTGATGATTCATCCTACAAAGTTCATTTCTTCCTCAAACGGTTCAGCTATCTTTCGACTTTCATTGTTAAAATTCAACCTTTTTTAAAAAATGCATAGTTTTCAAATTAATCAGCCGTGTTTGATGCATGTAACATCAATTTGAGTGATATTTAGAGTGTAGGCCTCAACTGTGAGTGGAGAAGAGGGAGAAAAAAAAACACCAGACACTCTCTCCCTCGCTGTCACTCACAGAAACCTAACTCCTCATGGATACTTTTATTATCAGAATTTAGGTATTTTTGTTACGGTCACAGAAATGTTTCTTTGGAGGCAAATGGACATACATATTGGGAGCTGTGAGCTTCTAAGCGGAAAAAAGTCATACTAAACGAGGCCTCCTGCCTCATCCACTCTCTTGTCAAATGAGATTCTACATTCCACGACAGAAAATCTAAACGAAAATTGCTCTCAACTCGAAAATTTTTACATCAAAGAAACACATTTGACACTGAATATTAATTAGAATCTTCTGGTTCTCACGGTATGATAATTTTTTCTGTCAGACAAACGGTTTGCGAGATAAAAGCAGCAGTTTGGGCTCATGCGTTCAGTTGAAATCGCCTGTCTGTGTGATCCCTTAGGGGGAGAGATCTGTAAGTGCTAGTACAGTACCAGCTGTTTTCACTTGACACTGATTGGCTGTCACTATGGAGACCTCTGCACCTGGCTGTGACATCATAGGATAATGTAGGTCACAGAATGGGAGAAGAGTCCAATCTCTTATGATACATCCAGAATACAAGTGAAATTTGCCTAAGTCGAGAGTTAAAGAATGCTTTTGCTCTAATAACTTTCAAAATGTTCAACTTTTTCAGGAGTTTGAAATTATTCTGGAATGTGCTCTAGGACCCCGAAAATAAGAAAAAATATGAAAATATGTAGGGGAGAGTGGCCTAAGTTGTGCAACTTTTTACTCAAAGTGACTTTTAAGTGAGGCCTTGACAGTAAAGACTCCAACTCAAATATGTACATATATTTCAGGGTGTTGTGCATCCCTGGCCATAAAAACTTTGGATCTGGAATAAACTGTTGAAGAAATATAGCTTTCGGAAAAAAAGTTGTCTTGTTGCACAACTTGACCCCGGTGTGGTGTAAGTTGTGCAGTTGGAGAGAATACCATGGGGTAAATTGTGCCATTGCTATATATCTCATAAACTGTAATGCAAGACAAATCCATTAGACAATTACTTATTTAAGGTGTATGTAAAGTAAATAAAGTAAATATTTTACAAAGATTGAAGGACAATTTTCTTAAACAAGGCCTAGCAGATCTAGTGGTTTTACCTGCAAAGCTCACAATGACAAAGTCACCATCATCATCTTTCTTTTGCCATCTGAATTCGCATCAGTGGTGTCGTTTAGTGGAATGGAGATGTCAGTCTCTTCTGAGCTACTGTAGCCATGCCAATGTCACAAATCTCAGAAATGTACTTTACACTTTTCAAACGTTTCTATAATTGTTCAGACACAATAATCAAAAAACCTTGACCATTGAAATTTTTACTTTTAAATGCAAAAAAACAGTTTTTTTGAGCTTAAATGTGCTTATATCTTATTCCATGTTTCTCCCTTCTTTACAGAATGAGTTAAATGGATGTCTCCTCTTAAATATGTGGTCACATTTCCAATTTCTTCTATGCTTTTCTAGAAACAAGGGGTTGCACAACTTCCCCACTTGCACAACTTAGGCCACTCTCCCCTATGTGGATTTAAAATTACATTTTTTCCAAAAATTAATCCGCAGCCCCATTCAAAGCGGTTAGGAAAAATTCTAAATGAGTTAACTCAGTCATTTTTCATCCGATAAACTTCATTCCACATTTTATATGTTCAGCTCCTTCAAGATTACATGGTAGTATCCTGATTGAGCTGAACACAGGGTTGGGGGTTCGAGTTCCAACACAAAATCTTCGACTTCACCGGATTTTCTTAAAAATTTGCCCAGATGTTCATTATGACTCAGAGATGACATCACAAGAGTTTAGAGGTCAAAAGTCAAATTTCAAGGTCACTGTAACGTTGCCTTTTGTGACTTTATTATCTCATGAACGCTTCCACGGTTTTTCTTCAAATTTTGCACAAATGTTGATTCTGACTGTGTGTGTGTGTGTGTGTGTGTTTCTTTGTGTTTCTCTGTGTGTGTGTGTGTGTGTGTGTGCGTGCGTGTGTGTGTGTGTATCAGTCTGTCAAAGTTGCTGTTACGTTTCCATTGATCCCTGAGAAGTGATTGGCTGGAGCTGCTGATCCATCGCGTAGCAACAACGATCTCTGAAAAGGAACAAAGAAAAAAATATAATAATAAAAAACAAGATTTAATCAAAATGCTAAAGATGGAGTCAGTGATTCTGGAGAACGCTTGCTGTCAAAATCACTTTGTCAAAATCAGTGAATATCTCCTCATGATCCACTACCTGTCTGTACTGTGTGTGTGTGTGTGTGTGTGTGTGTGTGTGTGTGTGTGTGTGTGTGTGTGTGTGTGTGTGTGTGTGTGTGTGTGTGTGTGTGTGTGTGCTGAAAAAAAAATCCAGTGTGAGAGTGTGTCTGTGTGTGTGCATGCGTGTGTGCTTGTATGTGGGTCTGTCCGTCCGTCTGTCTGTCTGTCTGTCTGTCTGTCTGTCTGTCTGTCTGTCTGTCTGTCTGTCTGTAATGTTAATTCAACAGTATTATAATGGCAACCCTGCTGTCAGTTGATTAATGTTTTTTTTTTTACGGGGACATTACTAACAACAGCTACTGCTGCTTTCCTGTAAATATAAGTTCTCCGTTTCAAACAATGAAAACAGAATGTAAAGACACAATAGATACAAAATAATAAAGATATAACTTGAAATATGATGTTAACGAAATCCAGTAGCTCATTTATTAAAACACAAGAGTTTCAATAAAGAATCGGAATCAGGCAGTTTCAAAGTCAGTAGAGTTTTACTTGCCAGCAAAGCAAGGAATCAATTAACTGCCTCACAAGTGGTACAAGATTGACTGGAGTATGAACAGAATAACAAAAGCGTTTGACCTCAAGATGTGTGTGTGCTGTTATTTTAGAGTACATGTAACTGTAAAGAACACAGCTTCGGTAAACAATTGACCGTCTGCCTTTCTTCTCTTTTCTAATTCTTCACACCTCACAAGACACAAGTGTAGCTGCCTAACGTTTACTATAATTCCATTCCTCAAGGCTAGAGATAACAAATGTGGGAGCTTTGCTCACATGACAACCAGCATAGCAACGGCCTTCAGGGCCTACACTCCCTACTAGGGTAGTGTACATTTCTTACATGGGATGGATGGCACTAAGACCAGAGCACTTAGGTCGTCTGGGACAGGTCTACTTACAGTCCCCAGAGTTAGGACTAAACAATGAGTGTGAAGTCAAACTAAAGAAACTAAAGAAATAATTAATAAACTCACGTCGCAAGCTGGAAAGCTTTCGGCAGTCTGAGTTGCCGCACGGACTATAAAAGAGGCGGCACACAACAACTACTGATGAAGTGAAGGAACAAGACAGACAGACAGACAGACAGACGGACAGACGGACAGACGGACAGACAGACAGACAGACAGACAGACAGACAGACAGACAGACAGACAGACAGACAGACAGATAGACAGAGTTAGGACTAAAGAAGGAGAAGCAGCTTTTAGTTTTTATGCACCAAATACTTTTCTGTTTCCATCTTAACCTGTAATTTTGATTTAATTTAAATGCTCTATGTCTATTAAATCGCTTTTTAATGTTTTATTTCTATTCACTCGCTTTTCAAATGTGTTTTATGTATTTTAATCTTGCCCCTGTAAAGCGCTTTGAATGGCCTTGTGTCGGAATTGAGCTAGAGAAATGAACTTGCCTTGCCTAAGAGGCTGGGATCAGCCTGGTGTGCTACAACAGGGGAGGAGCCTGGCATCTACAGCTTACCCCCAGCTACTGTCGACCAATCAGAATCACTGTGTATTTTTCTATATATGACATTAACACCACGACTGTTGCGGGGTCTTACTACATGTGCGATTAGCTGCTAGGTGGACTGTGATTTTCTGAACCTGTAAAAAACATGTACATGTTGATATCTAGCCTGATCTAGATATTCAACTTGTTTTCCTCAACTTTGGATAAAAGAATATGTTCTAACACATTCTGTTTTCATTGTTTGAAACTGAGAACTGATATTTACATTACAAAAAACTGCAGTAACTGTTAAAGCAGCCTGATTAGAAATGGTTGCTCTGAAACTGAGACTCTTATCAGGAGACTGAGTTCCAGCCACATGACGGTTTTTATCTTTGACTCAAGCCCTGCGTTCCAAATCACAAACTTTTTCTTTTTAATACACTAAATACTAAAGTACAGAAGAGTTTTAGGGCCACAGGAAAGAGAAAGAAAATCAGATAATGAAGATTTATTTTCATTATGTTGAGAAATGTCAAGAATGACTCCAAAATGCTATTGGAGTTAATGGGGCATTTATGTATTTTCAGCACACAATCAACGTGCATGTATTGGGACATTCTAAATCTTTTTCTGGCATACTAAATAATTGGGAAGTAGGGGGATTGGAATGCAGGGATAAAATCATTTGCTGCTGAACTCTGGCCGTGACAAAAAGTGGAACAAACAATAACAGCTAGAGTCTCTGGATCTTCCTCCTTTTCACAATGGAGCCTTTTATTTTAAAGCAAAGCTGCAGGGGAAATAACACTCATGTGAGTTACGCCATTTTGTCCACAGAGACAAAGCAGACAATCAGAGCATCTATGAAACAGCTCTCAATATGTTTTCCAATAATTGTTTTTTGAATCACCATCTCTACACATATTAACAAAGATGCTCTATATTACATTATTTTTATTTGGAATTTGGGATAAATCTGGACAGCACTCATCAGTAAAGTTTATTTGGCTCAAGCACATACCTAAACAGGCAACACAATAAATGATGTTTTTCATTCCAGGATTCTAGAGTCCCCTCCCCCTTCTTCCACCCTACAGCTTGACTTCATGAAGAGGCGCATCCTGTCTGACCAAACGTCTGTGAGCTCGACACACAAACACCGTCTCTGGTTACTATCTGCTGCCACCGAGGAAGAAGCATGAGTTCTCCACAAACGGTGACTATACACTTTATGTTACTATGGTGTTAATATGACGCTTCTTCTGTTTTTACCCCGTTTAAAGTGTTTCTTTATGGGGGAGTTGTTCCTCAGCCTCTTGGGTCTAAGAACAAAGGGTGTCGTATTACTGTCTGTACGGAGCGTAAGCCCACTGACGCACATTACTGTCTGTCTGTGTTATCGGGCTATTTAAATAAAACTGATTACATGTATTAGTCTGCATCCAGTAATGTGCAATAAACACATTTTGATTAATGGATGAGTCTTAACCTGGCAAAACTTGATGTCTTCCAATGGCATAAGATACATTTCATGGTTAACACTACCCTGCTCATAAGGGAGGTGAAGGGAGGGTGCAGGGCTGTTGCTAAGCTGGTTGTCATGTGCAGGCACAGCCCCCACACATATTTCTCCCCTGACAAAAAAGTTGTGATAAAAGTTGTGAGACAGTCAGTCAACTGTCCTCCCTGTGTTCATAGTGTTTATATGTGAACCTAGTCTGGAGCTCAAGGAAGTGGAGTGAAATTTATCTTACAAAAAATGTGAAAAAACAACTTTAAGAGTATACATTTAAAATTATTCTTACAACTTTTAAAAATGTAAGCTCACCAAACAAGTCATCATCATCAACCCTAATATCTACAGGAAAACCTGCAGGGACAAACAGACAGACAGAGAGACAGACAGACAGACAGACAGACAGACAGAGGATGCATGAATCTGGTGCAATTTGAGGGGGGAATATGCACTTAAATCCCATTCAAAAAGTCCTGTATATCACTATTTAGAGACTAGATAGGATTATTAGTGTTGTAGCTTTGCCTTTTGTGTCTAAATTTACAGACTTTGAAATTGTTGTATAGAAATTAATATTAAAACACAAAATGCCACAACACACTAAATGATTTGCACAATTTATTTAAAGTCTTTGCTCCTCCACAGAGGCTACATCCAGCCTGGGAACATTTAATTATCCTGGGCTTTTGAAAGAGGGGCTCCAGGGCTCTTCTGTAGGGGAATTTGGTAGCTGGGGGGAGGGGCATTGCTGTTGACTCTCAGGCCACTGTAGCATTAAGCATTATGCTATTCCATGTATACTGTTTCATTACAGCAATTTTATTTGTATTTACACAGTATTCTATTTCGTTGACATTTTATATGTGTTGCATTGTAGGGGAGAACGGGGTAATTTGTCACACGGATAGGTTGTCACAATCGTTATATCTCGGAACCAGAAGGCGCTGTCTGTTAAATTTTGGTAGGTAAATATCCACAACTTGGATCAGAGGTCACCTACATAGTCTTCCTTGGAGTTAGACTGCTGCATTTGAGGTGAGAGGACTGTTAGTGTTTTTCATGTCAAATTGAAAATATTTAGCTCCTCAGTATTTTTCTTCTAGGCTTTTACACAATGGGTTTATAACAAAACACTTGTTACCCTAGATTCAAGATTCAAGATGGTTTATTTTGTCATTGTACCAAAACAACAATAATTTGTTTACAGTTATACCCCACCAAGAGACATAGACTGACAATAACTAAACATGGGAGACAGGAGGGATACACTGAAGAGTCGTCTAGCGTACGCTGCGCCCCCTTAAAGTAGGAAGGATAAAGAGAACATCAGGGAAAGACAGGTTAAAAAAATGCTACTCTCACACTCCGCTCCTTATAGGTGCGAAGTGTGTGATTAGTACCAAAACCACCTTGGCATAATAAGCAACATGATAACGCCACAGACAAATAGAACACGTCGATAAGCACAAAGGTACGGGTTAGGGGTTTATGGGACAGTAGTGTCACAGCCCAGGCACCAGGGGGCGTACGCGGCCAGCAGGCGCCCCGCCCGCAGCATCCGATCTGTAACGTGGGAAGGAGAGGGGGAGGAGTCAAGAAGGCTTGAACACTAAACAAGTGTGAAGGGTAAGCTATAGTTCAGGGGCCAAGCCCGAGAAGGGCCTGGGACCGCGTTTTGCAGAGCTAAACTATAGCTTACCCTAAACAAGTGTGAAGGGTAAGCTATAGTTTAGATTGTTTTAGCAAGCTAATTAGTTGTCAGATGGTTGTTGGCCTTGATGCTAGCAATACATTCCAGTTGGGGTTGGTCGTCACATTTTTTGGGGGGTTGGTTGTCACATGTTATCCAAAGGGTGCAGCCAGGAAAGGAACCTAATAAGAAAAGAAAATGTCAAGCTGTATCCTCACTGACACCCCAGAGAAGGAGAGAATTGAGCATGAAAGGCAGCTAGCTTTCGTGATCACAGCTGGCTGTTGTGCGCTCCTCCTCCTTCTGCCACTCCCACTCCCCTGTCTGTCTCCACATCTGGTTCTCATCACTAATCAACTCTCCTACATCTACTCCTGGTTTCCCTGCTGTCGTCGCCAGATCGTTATCATTCCCTACAGTGGTAACTATTCACGCCTGGCTCCAGTTGATAGTAACTCGCTCATTCTAGTTTCTTGTGTAGTTTTTGTGATCCTTCCTGACTTGTGTTTTCCTCTGCCTGCAGTTACCCGGATCACTGCCTCCAGTCTACCTACCTGCTGCACTACCCCTGGCTTCCCCATTCACCACCTGCTCCCCACCTCGTTAAATAAACCTTTTTATTTAAATCCTACTTCGCCTCTGTCTGCTCTTGGGTCCAGCATCGTCTAACCATAAAAGAACGATCTGGCCAAGATGGACCCAGCGGACATCAGGAAGATTCGTGGAGCTCTCGCCGCCCAAGGCTCTCAGGTGGCGGAGCACAGCCAAGGCCTCCAGGACGCTATGGAGGCCTTTAAGAATCTCGCTACCCGAGTCACACAGATGGGTGACCAGTTGGACTTACTGGCCTCCCACATCACAGCGCCTCCACTGCCAGCGGCACCTCCGCCTGCTCCCACTCTCCCGTCACACCTGCCACGAGCTCGTGAGCCTTTCATTCCTGTGCCGGAGCGCTACGCTGGGGACATGGGTACGTGCAGAGCTTTTTTGATCCAGTGTTCCCTAGTTTTCAGTCAGCAGCCTCTCACCTACCCCACTGAAAAGGCGAAGATCGCTTACATTATGGGGTCACTTAAGGGTAATGCACTAGCGTGGGCTTCAGCATTATGGGACAGTGATTCCCCAGTTAATGACAATTTTGACCTTTTTGTAGCTGAAATGATGAAAGTTTTTGATCACCCCGTAGAGGGAAGGGACGCCGCCAAGCGGCTTATTTCATTACGTCAGGGCTCCCGCAGTGTAGCTGAGTTCTCCGTCGAGTTCAGGACCTATGCAGCCAGGTCGGGCTGGAACGACAAGTCACTACGTGGGCTTTTTCTTTCCGGCCTCAGTGAGCCAATCAAGGATGAGTTGGCTACTAGGGAGGAGGCTGACACTCTCGATGAAATTATTTCCCTCTCTATCCGGCTGGATAATCGCCTACGCGAGCGGCGTAGGGAGAAGACAGTCAGCTCCATGCCCCCGGCATCCGCTGCTTCCCATTCTCCACACTTCCCTGAAACTGCCCTCTCTGCTCCCGTGACGCATGCTGTCACTGAAGAGGAACCCATGCAGCTGGGGCGCACACGTCTCACCCAGGCAGAGCGGCGTCATCGGATTAAGACCGGAGTGTGTCTGTACTGTGCGCTGCCCGGGCATCTCATCTCCACCTGTCCGTCTCTGCCCAAGGGACAGGGCTCAGCCGTGAGACTCGGGGCCCTGCTGTGCCACGCCCCCTCCTTTCCCGTTCCTAACTGTTCTCGCTCACTGCTGGATGCCACTCTCCTGTCCCTCGGTCATCCCTTTCCTGTATCGGCCCTGGTGGATTCTGGAGCGGAGGAGAACTTCATTGACGCCGGTTTTGCGTCTCAGGTTGGCATGAGTTTGGAACTATTACCCTCTCCCTTAACTGTTAACGCCTTAGATGGCCGCCACCTGGCCCTTATTACTCACCGTACCAAGCCCCTTGAGTTAATTGTTTCTGGTAATCACCACGAGATGCTTCAGTTTCATGTTATCCTGTCTCCCCATACTCCCCTGGTGCTGGGTCACCCCTGGCTCAAGCGGCACAATCCCCAATTTGACTGGTCTTCTGGCAAGGTGGTGAGTTGGAGCACTTTTTGCCATTCCACCTGCTTACAATCTGCTCTGTCTCCAGCAGAGGGAGGTGTTCCATTGCCACAGGAACCCCCGACCTCTCCTTGGTTCCCTCACATTATCATGACCGGGGAGAGGTGTTTAGTAAGTGTTGTGCGCTCACCCTGCCTCCTCATCGCTCCTATGACTGTGCCATGGATCTCCTCCCCGGCGCCCCTTTGCCCAGTAGTCACCTGTTTAACTTGTCCCGTCCTGAGAGGGAGGACATGGAGAAGGTCAGGGCAGTGACAGACTGGCCCATCCCTGATTCCCGCAAGAAACTGCAGCAGTTTCTGGGATTTGCCAATTTTTTCCGGAGGTTCATCTGTGACTACAGCAGGGTTGCAGCCCCTCTCACCCGTCTCACCTCTCCTGCCCTCCCATTTGCCTGGACGCCTGAGGCGGACGCTGCCTTCTCTGACCTTAAAAGGCTTTTCTCGTCTGCTCCCATCCTTATCCAACCGGACCCCTCCAGGCAGTTCATCGTGGAGGTTGATGCATCTGACACTGGGGTGGGGGCGGTCCTGTCCCAGCGCTCAGCTTCTAATGAGAAGATTCACCCCTGCGCTTTTTTCTCTCGCCGGCTGGTTCCTGCTGAGCGTAACTATGAGGTGGGTGACAGAGAACTGCTGGCTGTTAAACTGGCGTTGGAGGAATGGCAGTACTGGCTGGTGGGGGCAGAACAGCCGTTTGTGGTTTGGACCGACCACAAGAATTTGTCTTACATTCAGACGGCCAAGCGCCTAAATTCCCGTCAGGCCCAGTGGGCCTTGTTTTTTGGACGTTTCAATTTCACCCTCATCTACCGGCCCGGGTCCCGCAACGTCAAGCCTGACGCCCTCTCTCGTCAATTCACCGCTGCGAACACACTGGTCCTCCCTGACACTATCCTCTCTCCTTCCTGCCTCAAGCTGGCCTGCACGGTTGATGCTCGGGCCTCTAATGGCCACACAGTTCGTCCCCACGTGCCTTTCAAGCACCCTGTGCCTCATCCCCAGGTGCCTGTCAAGCACCCTGTACTTCATCCCCAGTATTCCTTCCAGGAGCCTTTACCTGATCTCCATGTGCCCGTCCAGCGCCCTGTGCCTTACCCGCAGTATCCCGTCCTGAAGCCGGTGCCTAATCCCCTCTTGGAGCATAAACCATATTCTCCGATTCCCCTCTGGGGCACAGAGCCTCATCCCCAGGTGTCCGACGATTCCCCTGTGCCCGTGGAGCCCGCTGTGTCCGACGATTCCCCTGTGCCCGTGGAGCCCGCTGTGTCCGACGATTCCCCTGTGCCCGTGGGGCCCCCTGTGTATTCCCAGTTTCCCCTCTATGAGCCAGAGCCTCATCCCCAGGTGTTGGAGGATCCCGAACCTCATCCCCAAGGGGTCAAGGACCAAGAGCCTCGCCTCCAGTTTCCTGTCTGGGATTCCGAGCCCTCGTTTCCAGTGACGGACCCTGAGCCTCAGCCCCACGTTCCCCTCTCTGAGCCTGTACCTCTTCCCCAGGTGGTCAAGGAGACCGGGCCCATCCAGATTGGCCTAGGCCGCCAAGAGGCGTCCATTGAGGAGGGGGTACTGTCGTGATCACAGCTGGCTGCTGTGCGCTCCTCCTCCTTCTGCCACTCCCACTCCCCCTGTCTGTCTCCACACCTGGTTCTCATCACTAATCAACTCTCCTACATCTACTCCTGGTTTCCCTGCTGTCGCCGCCAGATCGTTATCATTCCCTACAGTGGTAACTATTCACGCCTGGCTCCAGTTGTTAGTAACTCGCTCATTCTAGTTTCTCGTGTAGTTTTTGTGATCCTTCCTAACTTGTGTTTTCCTCTGCCTGCAGTTACCCGGATCACTACCTCCAGTCTACCCACCTGCTGCACTACCCCTGGCTTCCCAATTCACCACCTGCTCCCCACCTCGTTAAATAAACCTTTTTATTTAAATCCTACTTCGCCTCTGTCTGCTCTTGGGTCCAGCATCGTCTAACCATAACACTAGCATGCAAAAGAAACAAGGGCAACAAAATCAAAATGACCCAGTGCATCCCAAACTAGACCAGCTGCCAAGGCTACTGCACCCCAGTGCACTCCACCCCAGCTGGGGAAAAAGAAACGGAAGAGAAAGAGACAGGAGGAGGAATCTTTATCAGATGAAGAGGATAGTTTGTGTTTGGTTTGTATGGAAACGTTCTCCAGCCCCCGTTCAGGGGAGGTAAGGGAGAAGTGTTGTATGTGCAACCAGTGGGCACACAATCTCTGCTTAGTTAGAGTGAGCAGACCCTACATTTGCCATCACTGTAACTCAGATAGTGAATGTGTGTATCCTAGTTGAGTAGGCTATTATTGTTAGACCTATTTGTTTTGTTCTTTATGTTGTTACATACAGTAGGTTGGTCTTAATATGGATTTCCTTTTTGTTAATTCCTTGCTCATTTTGTGTTAAGATTCATAAAGTTATGTAGGCCTATTTTTCAACTTGACAATGAAATTACACTTTCAAATGTAGTTCTGCTTTCTTGCCTTCTTTTTAAGATTTTTCCCATAAAGATAGCATTGTGACAAACAACCCCATAGTGTGTGACAACCGACCCCTTGATGGGGTTGGTTGTCACAATGTGTTAGAGTGTCTTTTATGATAAATTTCTTCTTTATTACAATAAGTTAGAAAAAGTGAGGGGTTCATATTTCAAGACAACACCTTAAGCTTCAATTTAATGTAGGAATTAATATTGAAAGATGTGTAGGTGATGAGCAATTCTCACTAGAGTAAAAAGTGTGCCTACTTACCCCGGTCTCCCCTACTACATGTTTTTACGGCACATTATAATCTGTACTCCACTGCATTGCTGGCCTGAGACTCAATCCTTTCTTGCCAATGACTGAAGCTGTAATTCTTGTGCATATGACAAATAATCAATTTTGAATCTTGAGAGTTTAATTCCAGAGAGAATTTTAAAAAGGTCAGATGCTTTTATGGTTAAAAGGAGGAACAATTGTTCCAGGTTGGGGGAAGATGGAGAAGGAGGTGGTTAGCTTGCTGTGTATGTTTTCAATTTTCGAGTGGAAGAATAATGGAAAATGTTTTGCATTATTTTGGGATGAAGGAGTGCAAGAAATTGTTCTTTGGTTTCAGGACATGGTGGGAAACAGAATGCCGGAATTTGATGAGCTGCAGCGTGTACACGGAGCACAGGGAGTGAACATGACATATTTGTATCGGGGCCAATTGGTTGAGGGAGGTGGAGAGAGTGTGTTGAAGAGGTCAGAAGTCAGCTACAGTGTTGGATATAGATGTGAAGAGGGAGTTGGGACAGAGACACTTGAGATTATGATTGGATAGGATAGGATTGTCGATGTCCATGGTGAGAGCCAGATGCTCAGAGATGGTGAGCTGCTAATAGCTCTCAGTGTGTGAGAGCTTTTAGATATGGAAGCTAAAAAGTCTGTTGCTCTTTTGCAGTAAAATGTAATAGTAATGTCAGCTGATCAGCTAATGCCTTATTTCTGAAACGACAGCCCCCTTTTTGTTATTTCCGCACTGAAGAGGAACTGTTGAGGAAGTTGTAAACTTATTGAGAAATGCCTGTTGATATTGATATTCTTTGCACTTTTAGACTGTTTTCTATTTGTTTTGATCGTGGCAAGGCATGGTCGTTTTGCTAAAGACTATATCATTTCTCTCTCTCTCTTCTCTCTAGATATATCTACATATATATATATATATATTATATATATATATATATATATATATATATATATATATATATATATATATATATATATATATATATATGTATATATATATATATATATATATATGTTATATATATATATATATTGGTAATTGTTAAGACTTGTCAAGCTCCCTGTTTTCTGGTGTCTTTTCATGTTTACGCGTTTCCTGTTTAATTTTGTTAAACATTGTCTCTTCCTGTCAGTTGCCCTTCTGTATTACTGGCTCCACCGTAATGTGTGTGACCTGTGTCTCCAATGTCTTTGAGGAGTTCTTGTCTTCTTTTCATCTGTTGTAAAATCCTAATGAATCCCGTCCCTACTGCCGACCCTGACTGCACATCTCTGCCTCACTCATACTCTGTCTTTGTATTTCTCTCTGTCTGTCGCTACAGAAACAAAAAGGAACAAAGAAACCTAAACCTCACTGCTGTCAACAGTGTAAGAAAGAGTTCAGGTTGAGGTCGGACCTAACGGTTCATCAGAGATTCCACACCGGAGAGAAGCCGTACAGCTGTGACCAGTGTGGGAAAACATTCACTCTAGCAGGATCCCTCAAACGCCACCAACGTATTCACACTGGAGATAAGCCGTACAGCTGTGACCAGTGTGGTAAAACTTTCTCTCATTTATCTAGCCTGCAGACACACAGCCTTATTCACACCGGTGAGAAGCCGTTCAGCTGTGACCAGTGTGGGAAAACCTTCACTAAAGCAGGAAACCTCAAACGCCACCAACTTATTCACACTGGAGAGAAGCCGTACAGCTGTGACCAGTGTGGCGAAACATTCACTCGATCAGAACACCTCGAACTCCACCAACGTATTCACACTGGAGAGAAGCCGTACAGCTGTGACCAGTGTGGGAAAACATTCACTCAAGCAGGATCCCTCAAACGCCACCAACGTATTCACACTGGACAGAAGCCGTACAGCTGTGACCAGTGTGACAAGAGATTCACCCATCAAGGTGCTTACAATAATCACAGAAACATTCACACAAAGGACAAAATCTACTCTTGTCAGCATTGTGAGAAAGTCTTCAGTTCCTACTGCTCACACAGGACTCATGAGCGTAGCCACACTGGAGTCAAAGAGTACCTATGTCAACACTGTGACAAACGGTTCTACTCACCGTCTAAACTCTCACGGCATGAGCGAATCCACACAGGACACAAACCGTACTGTTGCGTCAAATGTATGAAAAGCTTCACCAGAAACTCCTCCGCGAAGAAACACAAGTGTGTTTAAATCTGGACTGATCAGAACCTGATGTGTGAACTCCTCTGTGCATTTATTTCAATTGAGGAACTCACTGAAGGAGCACAGGATCACATCTGATTCATGAATTTCCGACATTTTGTGAATTTTAACTGTATTTTGTTCAGAATCATGGCAGTCCAAAATCATGGCCTACATTTAGGGAGGACCCCTCCTATATAGATATAAAAGGCTCATTCTAAGGTAATACAAGAAGAAAAAGTACTTTTATTTCCAAGCGGTTATACACTAATATAAACATACCTGTGAATATTATATTCCATTTCTATCAAGTCTGTCCTGAAAATGACAATGCATTCTACACACTGCTCCTTGAAAAGGGAAAATAAAAGATTGGAAAAAGTTCCCCATTTGAAAAAAGAGCCAAACCAATTGAAATATTCCAAATGCAATGAACAATATTTGTATTTTTTGCCATAAATGTCTGATGCATTGAATGTAACACATGAAAAAAGCTAAGATATGTATGATGTAAACTTTTTGTTTTGTTTAAATATGAATAATTTCCTGCCTTTTATTTCATGTGGTGTGGTTTAAAGGGTTACATCTTGTGTTCACACAGAGGGGAGAACTTAACAGATTTCAAATGACTTGCAGCAACACCAATTGAAAACTCAAATTAAACTGTAGCATCAATTCTTTCAATAATTTACAAATGTCGCTCTTAGTAAGGTTACAGAGATCAGCATGGTTTGATATGATTTAAGTGACACTTATTATTCTTGTCATAGTTGTTTATTTTGAATCAGCTGAAGTGAAATAATTACAAAAGACTTTTGAAGTAGATGTTCTAGCTTTTTCTCATGGACCCAAAGTAACTGATGTTTTGGTTTTTGAAAAATTATTCTTTAATCACATTTAGAATGACCCTGAAGCCAACATTGTATTCTTATATAATCATCTTTCTCTACTTAGTTTTTTGACTTTTTAATGTTTGCCTTTTAAAATATCGTAAAAGTTGTGTATCTTTCCAATGTTAACATATCTCATCTTGCACTAATCACTTTTGTAATGTTCAAAACCATGTATTTGATTTGTCATTATTTGTAATCATTTTGAATGTTGTATTTAATAATCTGTTTTAGTTCATTCTCATTAGAAACTGGTTTGTTTAGATATTTTATAATTACTCTCACTTTCCTGTTAACCAACAGGTTACACATTGTTGCTGCATCTTTATTCGAGTGATTTTTTGAATGTTTGAATTTAAAATTATTTCATCTTATTTCCAAATCCTCTCACTGCTGAAGATTTTGATCTGTTTTGGCATTTTATTAAAGATTGGACTGAATAAATAAAACACATTTCAGGTTTGTGTCTGTAGAACAGATAAAACACACAGACATGTCTATTTCACATGCATTTTATCATTACGGCATCAGCAACCAATTATATTATTAATAATATCAATATTTATATTCAATTATTGATAGTATTGATATTATTGATATTCTACCAATGTATTATTATTCTGCCATATTAACGCCGGGCCATATCTTCAACATGCTTCATTCCACAAACTTGGTTCAAACATCTCCATATTCAGCCCATTTTCCACATGCTTGCTTTCATTCAAAATTTTCTAAAAGATTCATAACTTCAGAATGAATAAACAATTTAACCAAAATTATGAAAAGTTTCAAATCTCTTCTTCTCCCTGAAAATTCATCCTAGAAACTCCATTCTTACGTCTAAATTTTCAGCTCATTCCGGCAACAATAAACTCATACAGTTTTTTCAGAAAGTCACTAACTTCAAAGAAAATAAATTTTTTATGAAATTAATATTTCATACAAAATTATGATTCCTCCTACTCGTTCATACTTCATTGTAGAAACTCCATTTGAAGTGTCCCATGTTCGTCTTGCACAGGAGCACATTTCCATAATTCACTATTTTTTCATAAAATTCATAACTTCAGAGATAATTAAAGGTTTATAACACCCATTACTTTTATTATCAGAATTTAGGTATTTTTGTTACGGTCACAGAAATGTTTCTTTGGAGGCAAATGGACATACATATTGGGAGCTGTGAGCTTCTAAGCGGAAAAAAGTCATACTAAACGAGGCCTCCTGCCTCATCCACTCTCTTGTTATATGAGATTCTA
The DNA here is from genome assembly GCA_026122265.1 of Ammodytes dubius. Classification (NCBI taxonomy): domain Eukaryota; kingdom Metazoa; phylum Chordata; class Actinopteri; order Uranoscopiformes; family Ammodytidae; genus Ammodytes; species Ammodytes dubius. Next base: position 33,441,378 of record CM047507.1, on the reverse strand, counting down.
CATTCCACGACAGAAAATCTAAACGAAAATTGCTCTCAACTCGAAAGTTTTTACATCAAAGAAACACATTTGACACTGAATATTAATTAGAATCTTCTGGTTCTCACGGTATGATAATTTTTTCTGTCAGACAAACGGTATGCGAGATAAAAGCAGCAGTTTGGGCTCATGCGTTCAGTTGAAATCGCCTGTCTGTGTGATCCCTTGGGGGAGAGATCTGTAAGTGCTTGTACATTACCAGCTGTTTTCACTTGACACTGATTGGCTGTCACTATGGAGACCTCTGCACCTGGCTGTGACATCATAGGATAATGTAGGTCACAGAATGGGAGAAGAGTCCAATCTCGAATGATACATCCAGAATACAAGTTAAATTTGCCTAAGTCGAGAGTTAAAGAATGCTTTTCCTCTAATAACTTTCAAAATTTTCAACTTTTTCAGGAGTTTGAAATTACCTCCTCTGGAATGTGCTCTAGGACCCCGAAAATAAGAAAAAAATATGAAAATATGTAGGGGAGAGTGGCCTAAGTTGGCAACTTTTTAGAGGCCTTGACAGTAAAGACTCCAACTCAAACATGTACATATATTTCAGGGTGTTGTGCATCCCTGGCAATACAAACTTTGGATCTGGAATAAACTGTTGAAGAGATATAGCTTTCGGAAAAAAAGTTGTCTTGTTGCACAACTTGACCCCGGTGTGGTTTAAGTTGTGCAGTTGGAGAGAATACCATGGGGTAAATTGTGCCATTGCTATATATCTCATAAACTGTAATGCAAGACAAATCCATTAGACAATTACTTATTTAAGGTTTATGTAAAGTAAATAAAGTAAATATTTTACAAAGATTGAAGGACAATTTTCTTAAACAAGGCCTAGCAGATCTAATGGTTTTACCTGCAAAGCTCACAATGACAAAGTCACCATCATCATCTTTCTTTTGCCATCTGAATTTGCATCAGTGGTGTCGTTTAGTGGAATGGAGATGTCAGTCTCTTCTGAGCTACTGTAGCCATGCCAATGTCACAAATCTCAGAAATGTACTTTACACTAGCTGCTCCACCCTTGTAGAACCAACTGCCACCTGGCATATACAATTCCCTCTCCTTTTCTGCCTTTGAATCAAGGCTCAAAACCCATCTGTACACCCTGGTTTTTCCTCCCCATTAACTATCTTACCTCTGCACTACTATCTTTGTTTATATGTGGATGTCTGGGCTTTATGTCTTTTATTTTGGTTATTGTTATTTCATCTTCATTGTTTACCTGCTGAACATGTTCAGCACTTAGGACAGTGCAAACTGTTATAAATGTGCTTTTATAAATACATTTTACTTACTTACTTACTTACTTATAACTCACCCCAGGCCCTCTGGCACAAATCACCCCAACCTCAGAAATTTGGATAAAAAGTTTAGGGCTGATATCGTGCTAACTGTATAGACTCAAAGTGTAGCATACTAAAGCACTAAAACCTGTGTGAAATGTTTTCAAACGTGTCTATAATTGTTCAGACACAATAATCAAAAAACCTTGACCATAGAAATTTTTACTTTTAAATGCAAAAAAAAACGTTTTTTGAGCTTAAATGTGCTTATATATTATTCCATGTTTCTCCCTTCTTTACAGAATGACTTAAATGGATGACTCTTCTTAAATATGTGGTCACATTTCCAATTTCTTCTATGCTTTTCTAGAAACAAGGGGTTGCACAACTTCCCCACTTGCACATCTTAGGCCACTCTCCCCTATGTGGATTTAAAATTTAATTTTTTCCAAAAATTAATCCGCAGCCCCATTCAAAGCGGATAGGAAAAATTCTAAATGAGTTAACTCAGTAATTTTTCATCCGATGAACTTCATTCCACATTTTATATGTTCAGCTCCTTCAGGACATTACATGGTAGTATCCTGATTGAGCTGAACACAGGGTTGGGGGTTCGAGTTCCAACACAAAATCTTAGACTTCACCGGATTTTCTTCCAGATGTTCATTATGACTCAGAGATGACATCACAAGAGTTTAGAGGTCAAAAGTCAAATTTGTTTGTGCGTGCATGCGTGTGTGCGTGCGTGTGTGTGTGTGTATCAGTCTGTCAAAGTTGCTGTTATGTTTCCAGTGTCACTGATCCCTGAGAAGTGATTGGCTGGAGCTGCTGATCCATCGAGTAGCAACAACGATCTCTGAAAAGGAACAAAGAAAAAAATATAATAATGAATAACAAGTTTTAATCAAAATGCTAAAGATGGAGTCAGTGATTCTGGAGAACGCTTGCTGTCAAAATCACTTTGTCAAAATCAGTGAATATCTCCTCATGATCCACTACCTGTCTGTACTGTGTGTGTGTGTGTGTGTGTGTGTGTGTGTGTGTGTGTGTGTGTGTGTGTGTGTGTGTGTGTGTGTGTGTGTGTGTGTGCTGAAAAAAAAATCCAGTGTGAGAGTGTGTCTGTGTGTGTGTATGCGTGTGTGCTTGTATGTGGGTCTGTCCGTCCGTCCGTCTGTCTGTCTGTCTGTCTGTCTGTCTGTCTGTCTGTCTGTCTGTCTGTCTGTCTGTCTGTCTTTCTGTCTGTCTGTCTGTCTGGCAACCCTGCTGCCAGTTGATTAATGTTTTTTTTTACGGAGACATTACTAACAACAGCTACTGCTGCTTTCCTGTAAATATAAGTTCTCCGTTTCAAACAATGAAAACAGAATGTAAAGACACAATAGATACAAAATAATAAAGATATAACTTGAAATATGGTGTTAAAAAATCCAATAGCTCATTTATTAAAACACAAGAGTCTCAATAAAGAATCGGAATCAGGCAGTTTCAAAGTCAGTAGAGTTTTACTTGCCAGCAAAGCAAGGAATCAATTCACTGCCTCACAAGTGGTACAAGATTGACTGGAGTATGAACAGAATAACAAAAGCTTTTATCCTCAAGATGTGTGTGTGCTGTTATTTTAGAGTACATGTAACTGTAAAGAACACAGCTTCGGTAAACAATTGACCGTCTGCCTTTCCTCTCTTTTCTAATTCTTCTCACCTCACAAGACACAAGTGTAGCTGCCTAACGTTTACAATCATTCCATTCCTCAAGGCTAGAGATAACAAATGTGGGAGCTTTGCTCACATGACAACCAGCATAGCAACGGCCTTCAGGGCCTTCACTCCCTACTAGGGTCGTGTACATTTCTTACAGGGGATGGATGGCGCTAAGACCAGAGCACTTAGGTCGTCTGGGACAGGTCTACTTACAGTCCCCAGAGTTAGGACTTAACAATGAGACCGACAGACAGACAGACAGACAGATAGACAGACAGACGGACGGACAGACAGACGGACAGACGGACAGAGTTAGGACTAAACACTTTTCTGTTTCCATTTTAACCTGTCATTTTGATTTAATTTAAATGCTCTATGTCTATTAAATCGCTTTTTAATGTTTTATTTCTATTCACTCGCTTTTCTAATGTGTTTTATGTATTTTAATCTTGCCCCTGTAAAGCGCTTTGAATGGCCTTGTGTCGGAATTGAGCTAGAGAAATAAACTTGCCTTGCCTAAGAGGCTGGGATCAGCCTGGTGTGCTACAGGCTGGCATCTACAGCTTACCCCCAGCTACTGTCGACCAATCAGAATCACTGTGTATTTTTATATGACATTAACACCACGACTGTTGCGGGGTCTTACTACATGTGCGATTAGCTGCTAGGTGGACTGTGATTTTCTGAACCTGTAAAAAACATGTACATGTTGATATCTAGCCTGATCTAGATATTCAACTTGTTTTCCTCAACTTTGGATAAAAGAATATGTTCCAACACATTCTGTTTTCATTGTTTGAAACTGAGAACTGATATTTACATTACAAAAAACTGCAGTAACTGTTAAAGCAGCCTGATTAGAAATGGTTGCTCTGAAACTGAGACTCTTATCAGGAGACTGAGTTCCAGCCACATGACGGTTTTTATCTTTGACTCAAGCCCTGCGTTCCAAATCACAAACGTTTTCTTTTTAATACACTAAATACTAAAGTACAGAAGAGTTTTAGGGCCACGGGAAAGAGAAAGAAAATCAGATAATGAAGATTTCTTTTCATTATGTTGAGAAATGTCAAGAATGACTCCAAAATGCTATTGGAGTTAATGGGGCATTTATGTATTTTCAGCACACAATCAACGTGCATGTGTTGGGACATTCTAAATCTTTTTCTGGCATACTAAATAATTGGGAAGTATGGGGATTGGAATGCAGGGATAAAATCATTTGCTGCTGAACTCTGGCCGTGACAAAAAGTGGAACAAACAATAACAGCTAGAGTCTGTGGATCTTCCTCCTTTTCACAATGGAGCCTTTTATTTTAAAGCAAAGCTGCAGGGGAAATAACACTCATGTGAGTTACGCCATTGTGTCCACAGAGACAAAGCAGACATTCAGAGCATCTATGAAACAGCTCTCAATATGTTTTCCAATAATTGTTTTTTTAATCACCATCTCTACACATATTAACAAAGACGCTCTATATTACATTATTTTTATTTGGAATTTGGGATAAATCTGGACAGCACTCATCAGTAAAGTTTATTTGGCTCAAGCACATACCTAAACAGGCAACACAATAAATAATGTTTTTCATTCCAGGATTCTAGAGTCCCCTCCCCCTGCTTCCACCCTACAGCTTGACTTCATGAAGAGGCGCATCCTGTCTGACCAAACGTCTGTGAGCTCCACACACAAACACCGTCTCTGGTTAATATCTGCTGCCACCGAGGAAGAAGCATGAGTTCTCCACAGACGGTGACTATACAGTTTATGTTACTATGGTGTTAATATGACGCTTCTTCTGTTTTTACCCCGTTTAAAGTGTTTCTTTATGGGGGAGTTGTTCCTCAGCCTCTTGGGTCTGAGGACAAAGGGTGTCGTATTACTGTCTGTACGGAGCGTAAGCCCACTGACGCACATTACTGTCTGTCTGCGTTATCGGGCTATTTAATTAAACTGATTAATTTACATGTATTAGTCTGCATCCAGTAATGTGCAATAAACACATTTCGATTAATTGATGAGTCTTAACCTGTCTAGTTTAAAAACTAGAGAAAACCTTGAGAAACATTGTAATGCACATTACATCCCTGGGGTTTTCTGCCTCTGCAGTCGAATTTGGGATAAAACAGTCCTGTGTGCAGTCCATTTCAGAATATATGTAAAACTTATTTAGAACAAACATCAGTCTCAGTGTGCTTTGCTTCCTGTCTTATCAGCATGGACCTTATTCAGGAGCGATTCCAGCTACCGGACTAGCACAGGAAAACGCAAATTCATTATTTCTGATTGGTTGGAGGCAGGCTGTGGATGTTAGGCTCGACCTCCCTCCTAGTTGGCTTTCCAATGGCATAAGATACATTTCATGGTTAACACTAATCTGCACCCTCCCTTCCCCTCTCATAAGAGAGGGGAAGGGAGGGTGCAGGGCTGTTGCTAAGCTGGTTGTCATGTGCAGGCACAGCCCCCACACATATTTCTCCCCTGACCTTGGGCTTGTGATAAAAGTTGAGACAGTCAGCCAATGATTTAGTGAAACGGTCCTCCCTGTGTTCATAGTGTTTATATGTGAACGTAGTCTGGAGCTCAAGGAAGTGGAGTGAAATTTATCTTATAAAAAATGTGGAAAAACAACTTTAAGAGTATACAATTAAAATGATTCTTACAACTTTTAAAAATGTAAGCTCACCAAACAAGTCATCATCATCAACCCTAATATCTAAAGGAAAACCTGCAGGGACAAACAGACAGACAGACAGACAGACAGACAGACAGACAGACAGACAGACAGACAGACAGACACAGGATGCATGAATCTGGTGCACTTTGAGGGGAGAATATGCACTTAAATCCCATTCAAAAAGTTCTGTATATCACTATGTAGAGACGTAGATAGGATTATTAGTGTTGTAGCTTTGCCTTTTGTGTCTACATTTACAGACTTTGAAATTGTTGTATATAAATTAATATTAAAACACAAAATGCCACAACACACTAAATGATTTGCACAATTTATTTAAAGTCTTTGCTCGTCCACAGAGGCTACATCTAGCCTGGGAACATTTAATTATCCTGGGCTTTTGAAAGAGGAGCTCCAGGGCTCTTCTGTAGGGGAATTTGGTGGTGGGGGGGAGGGGCATTGCTGCTGACTCTCAGGCCACTGTAGCATTAAGCATTATGATATTCCATGTATACTGTTTCATTACAGCAGTTTTATTTGTAATTACAAAGTATTCTATTTCGTTGACATTTTATATATATTTTATATATGTTGCATTGTAGGGGAGAACGGGGTAATTTGTCACACGGATAGGTTGTCACAATCGTTATATCTCGGAACCAGAAGGCGTTGTCTGTTAAATTTTGGTATGTAAATATCCACACCTGGGATCAGAGGTCACCTACATAGTCTTCCTTGGAGTTAGACTGCTGCATTTGAGGTGAATGGACTGTTTGTTTTTTTCATGTCAAATTGAAAATATTTAGCTCCTCAGCAGTCTTCCTCTAGGCTTTTACGCAATGGGTTTATAATAAAACACTTGTTACCCTAAACAAGTGTGAAGGGTAAGCTATAGTTTAGATTGTTTTTAGCAAGCTAATTACTTGTCAGATGGTTGTTGGCCTTGATGCTAGCAATACATTCCAGTTGGGGTTGGTCGTCACTTTTTTTGGGGGGTTGGTTGTCACATGTTATCCAAAGGGTGCAGCCAGGAAAGGAACCCAATAACAAAATAAAATGTCAAGCTGTATCCTCACTGACACCCCAGAGAAGGAGAGAATTGAGCAGGAAAGGCAGCTAGCATGCAAAAGAAACAAGGGCAACACAATCAAAATGACCCAGTGCATCCCAAACTAGACCAGTTGCCAAGGCTACTTCACCCCAGTGCACTCCACCCCAGCTGGGGAAGAAGAAACAGGAGAGAAAGAGACAGGAGGAGGAATCTTCATCAGATGAAAAGGATAGTTTGTGTTTGGTTTGTATGAAAACGTTCTCCAGCACCCGTTCAGGGGAGGTAAGGGAGAAGTGTTGTATGTGCAACCAGTGGGCACACAATCTCTGCTTAGTTAGAGTGAGCAGACCCTACATTTGCCATCACTGTAACTCAGTATGTGTGTATCCTAGTTGAGTAGGCTATTATTGTTAGACCTATTTGTTTTGCTATTTATGTTGTTACATACAGTAGGTTGGTCTTAATATGGATTTCATTTTTGTCAATTCCTTGCTCATTTTGTGTTAAGATTCATAAAGTTATGTAGGCCTATTTTTCAATTTGCCAATGAAATTAAACTTTCAAATGTAGTTCTGCTTTCTTGCCTTCTTGTTAAGATTTTTCCCATAAAGATAACATTGTGACAAACAACCCCATAGTGTGTGACAACCGACCCCTTGATGGGGTTGGTTGTCACAATGTGTTAGAGTTTCTTTTATGATAAATATCTTCTTTATGACTATTGAAAGATGTTTAGGTGATGAGCAAATCTCACTAGAGTAAAAAGTATGCCTACTTACCCCGGTCTCCCCTACTACATATTTGTATGGCACATTATAATCTGTACTCCACTGCATTGGTGGCCTGAGACTCAATCATTTCTTGCCAATGACTGAAGCTGTAATTCTTGTGCATATGACAAATAATCAATTTTGAATCTTGAGAGTTTGATTCCAGAGATAATTTTAAAAAGGTCAGATGCTTTTATGGTTAAAAGGAGGAACAATTGTTCCAGGTTGGGGGAAGATGGAAAAGGAGGTGGTTAACTTGCTGTGTATGTTTTCAATTTTCGAGTAGAAGAATAATGAAAAATGTTTTGCATTATTTTGGGATGAAGGAGTGCAAGAAATTGTTCTTTGGTTTCAGGACATGGTGGGAAACAGAATGCCGGAATTTGATGAGCTGCAGCGTGTACACGGAGCACAGGGAGTGAACATGACATATTTGTATTGGGGCCAATTGGTTGAGGGAGGTGGAGAGAGTGTGTTGAAGAGGTCAGAAGTCAGCTACAGTGTTGGATATAGATGTGAAGAGGGAGTTGGGACAGAGAGACTTGAGATTATGATTGGATAGGATAGGATTGTCGATGTCCATGGTGATAGCCAGATGCTCAGAGATGGTGAGCTGCTAATAGCTCTCAGTGTGTGAGAGCTTTTAGATATGGAAGCTAAAAAGTCTGTTGTTCTTTTGCAGTAAAATGTAATAGTAATGTCAGCTGATCAGCTAATGCCTTATTTCCTGAAACGACAGCAAACGACAGCAAACGACAGCCCCCTTTTTGTTGTTTCCGCACTGAAGAGGAACTGTTGAGGAAGTTATTGAGAAATGCCTGTTGTCTCTCTCTCTCTCTCTCTCTCTCTCTCTCTCTAGATATATATATATATATATATATATATATATATATATATATATATATATATATATATATACAGTCCCCTCCATAAGTATCGGAACAGTGAGGCCAATTCCTTTATTTTTGCTGTAGACTGGAAACATTTGGGTTTGACACCAAAAGATGAATATGAGACAATAGCTCAACATTTCAGCTTTCATTTCCAGGTATTCACATCTGGATCTGATACACAACTGAGAAGATATCATTATTTGAAAAGGAACACCACATTTTTAGGCAAGCAGAAGTATTGGAACAGATAGACTTTAAATAAATTAAAGTGAATAAAGCGTAATAGTTTGTCGCAAATACTTTGCTTGCAATAACTGCATCAAGCCTGTGACCCATTGACATCACAAAACGTTTGCATTCTTCTTTTGTGATGCTTTTCCAGGCTTTCACCGCAGCCTCATTCAGTTGCTGTTTGTTTTGGGGGGTTACTCCTTTCGGTCTCCTCTTTAGCAGGTAAAATGCATGCTCTATAGCGTTTAAGTCTGGAGATTGACTTGGCCAGTCTAAAACCTTCCATTTCTTGCCCCTGATGAACTCCTTTGTTGTTTTTGCAGTTTTTTTGGATCATTATCTTGCTGCATGATGGAGCATCTTCCAATCATTTTGGTTGCATCTTTCTTTAAATTGGCAGACCGAATGTTTCTGTAGACTTCTAAGTTCATTTTGCTGTTGCCATCATGTGTTACTGTGTTGTTGTCAAGATGAACCTTTACCAAAGTGATGGAAAGGCTAAAGTTTGGAGAAAGAAAGGATCTGCTCATGATCCCAAACATACAGGCTCATCTGTGAAACACAGTGGAGGCAATGTCATGGCTTGGGCTTGCATGGCTTCTTCTTGGACGGGCTCATTATTCTTCATTGATGATGTAACACATGATGGCAACAGCAAAATGAACTCAGAAGTTTACAGAAACATTTTGTTTGACAATTTAAGGAAAGATGCAACCAAACTGATTGGAAGATCCTCCATCATGCAGCAAGATAATGACCCAAAACACAACGAAGGAGTTAATCAGGGGCAAGAAGTGGAAGGTTTTAGACTGGCCAAGTCAATCTCTAGACTTAAACGCTATAGAGCATGCATTTTACCTGCTAAAGAGGAGACTTAAGAGAGTAACCCCCTAACACAAACAACAACTGAATGAGGCTGTGTTGAAAGCCTGGAAAAGCATCACAAAAGAAGAATGCAAAAGATTTGTGATGTCAATGGGTCACAGGCTTGATGCGGTTATTGCAAGCAAATGATTTGCGACAAAATAGTACGTTTTATTCACTTTAATTTATTTAAAGTCTATCTGTTCCAATACTTCTGCTCGCCTAAAAATGTGGTGTTCCTTTACAAATAATGATATCTTCTCAGTTGTGTATCAGATCCAGATGTGAATACCTGGAAATGAAAGCTGAAATGTTGAGCTATTGTCTCATATTCATCTTTTGGTGTAAAACCCAAATGTTTCCAGTCTACAGCAAAAACAAAGGAATTGGCCTCACTGTTCCGATACTTATGGAGGGGACTGTATATATATGTCTTTTCATGTTTACGCTTTTCCTGTTTAATTTTGTTAAACATTGTCTCTTCCTGTCAAGTGTCCCATCTGTATTACTGGCCCCACCGTAATGTGTGTGACCTGTGTCTCCAATGTATTTGAGGAGTTCTTGTCGTCTTTTATTTGTCGTAAACTCCTAACGATTCCCATCCCTGCTGCCGACCCTGACTGCACATCTCTGCCTCACTCATACTCTGTCTTTGTATTTCTCTCCGTCTGTCGCTACAGAAACAAAAAGGAACAAAGAAACCTAAACCTCACCGCTGTCAACAGTGTAAGAAAGAGTTCAGGTCGAGGTCGGACCTAACAGTTCATCAGAGATTTCACACTGGAGAGAAGCCGTACAGCTGTGACCAGTGTGGGAAAACATTCACTGTAGCAGGATCCCTCAAATGCCACCAACGTATTCACACTGGAGAGAAGCCGTACAGCTGTGACCAGTGTGGGAAAACCTTTACTACATCAGGACACCTCAGAAGCCACCAACGTATTCACACTGGAGAGAAACCGTACAGCTGTGACCAGTGTGGGACAACCTTTACTACATCAGGACACCTCAGAAGCCACCAACGTATTCACACTGGAGAGAAACCGTACAGCTGTGACCAGTGTGGGAAAACCTTCACTCGAGCAGGAGACCTCAAACTCCACCAACGTATTCACACTGGAGAGAAGCCATTCAGCTGTGACCTGTGTGGTAAAACGTTCTCTCGTTCATCTAACCTGCAGACACACACCTTTATTCACACTGGAGAGAAGCCATACAGCTGTGACCAATGTGGCGAAACATTCACTCAAGCAGGAGACCTCAAAGTCCACCAACGTATTCACACTGGAGAGAAGCCATACAGCTGTGACCAATGTGGCGAAACATTCAATCAAGCAGGAACCCTCAAAGTCCACCAACGTATTCACACTGGAGAGAAGCCATACAGCTGTGACCAATGTGGCGAAACATTCACTCAAGCAGGAAACCTCAAAACCCACCAACGTATTCACACTGGAGAGAAGCCATACAGCTGTGACCAGTGTGACAAGAGATTCACCCAGCAAGGTAATTACAATAAACACAGAAACATTCACACAAAGGAAAAAATCTACTCTTGTCAGCATTGTGAGAAAGTCTTCAGTTCCTACCACTCACACAGGGCTCATGAGCGTAGCCACACTGGAATCAAAGAGTACCTATGTCAACACTGTGACAAACGGTTCTACACATCGTCTGACCTCACAAAGCATGAGCGAATCCACACTGGAGTCAAAGAGTACTGTTGCGTCAAATGTATGAAAAGCTTCACTACAAACTCCTACCTGAAGAAACACAAGTGTGTTTAAATCTGGACCGATCAGAACCTGATGTGTGAACTCCTCTGTGCATTTATTTCAATTGAGGAACTCACTGAAGGAACACAGGATCAAATCTGATTCATGAATTTCCGATATTTTGTGAATTTTAACTGTATTTTGTTCAGAATCATGGCAGTCCAAAATCATGGCCTACATTTAGGGGGGACCACTCCTATATAGATGTAAAAAGCTCATAAGGTAATAAAAGAAAAAAAGTACTTTTATTTCCAAGCGGTTATACACTAATATAAACATACCTGTGAATATTATATTCCATTTCTATCAAGTCTGTCCTGAAAATGACAATGCATTCTACACACTGCTCCTTGAAAAGGGAAAATAAAAGATTGGAAAAAGTTCCCCATTTGAAAAAAGAACCAAACCAATTGAAATATTCCAAATGCAATGGACAATATTTGTATTTTTTGCCATAAATGTCTGATGCATTGAATGTAACACATGAAAAAAGCTAAGATATGTAAACCTTTTATTTTGTTTAAATATTAATGATTTTCTGCCTTTTATTTCATGTGGTGTGGTTTAAAGGGTTACATCTTGTGTTCACACAGAGGGGGGAACTTAACAGATTTAAAATGACTTGCAGCAACACCAATTGAAAACTCAAACTAAACTGTAGCATCAATTCTTTCAATAATTTACAAATGTCGCTCTTAGTAAGGTTACAGAGATCAGCATGATTTGATATGATTTAAGTGACACTTTTATTATTCTTGTCATAGTTGTTTATTTTGAACCAGCTGAAATGAAATAATTACAAAAGACTTTTGACGTAGATGTTCTAGCTTTTTCTCATGGACCCAAAGTAACTGATATTTTGGTTTTTGAAAAATAATTCTTTAATCACATTTAGAATGACCCTGAAGCCAACTTTGTATTCTTATATAATCATCTTTCTCTACTTAGGTTTTTGACTATTTAATGTTTGCCTTTTAAAATATCGTAAAAGTTGTGTATCTTTCCAATGTTAACATATCTCTTCTTGCATGAATCACTTTTGTAATGTTCAAAACCATGTGTTTCAATTGTTTTTCTCTTCACCTGTTGTTATGTATTTGATGTATTTGCGTTGAATATTGTTTATGTATTGTTGTTTTTCCTTTGAATTTGTTTGAACTCGACGTCATTGAAAATGAGGGTCACCCCTCAATTGGTCTCTCGAGGATAAATAAAAGTTAAATGAAATGAAAATGAAAAAATTTCATTTGTCATTATTTGTAATCATTTTGAATGTTGTATTTAATAATCTGTTTTAGTTCATTCTCATTAGAAACTGGTTTGTTTAGATATTTTATAATTACTCTCACTTTCCTGTTAACCAACAGGTTACACATTGTTGCTTCATCTTTATTGGAGTGATTTCTTGAATGTTTGAATTTCAAATTATTTCATCTTATTTCCAAATCCTCTCACTGCTGAATATTTTGATCTGTTTTGGCATTTTATTAAAGATTGGACTGAATAAATAAAACACATTTCAGGTTTGTTTCTGTAGAACAGATAAAACACACAGACATGTCTATTTCACATGCATTTTATCATTAAGGCATCAGCAAACAATAATTGGTGTGAATGCTGAAAGCATTCACACCAATTATATTATTGATATTATCAATATTTATATTCAATTATTGATATTATTGATATTTATATTCAATTATTGATATTATTGATATTCTACCAAATTCATCCTAGAAACTCCATGCTAACGTCTAAATGTTCAGCTTATTCCAGAGAACAATACACTCATATTTTTTTCAGAAAGTCCATATCTTCAAAGAAAATACATTTTTTATGAATTTAAATTTCATACAAAATTATGATTCCTCCTACTCGTTCATACTTCATCGTAGAAACTCCATTCAAGGTTTTTCATGTTCGTCTTGCACAGGAGCACATTTCCATAATTCACTATTTTTTCATAAAATTCATAACTTCAGAGATAATTAAACGCTAAGCATTTTTGCAATGATTTCAAACACTTCCAGCTCACTGATAATTCATCCTACAAAGTTCATTTCTCCCTCAAACAGTTCAGCTATCTTTCGTCTTTCATTGTTAAAATTCAACCTTAACCAAAAACCTAACTCCTCATGGATACTTTTATTATCAGAATTTAGGTATTTTTGTAACGGTCACAGAAATGTTTCTTTGGAGGCAAATGGACATACATATTGGGAGCTGTGAGCTTCTAAGCGGAAAAAGGTCATACTAAACAAGGCCTCCTGCCTCATCCACTCTCTTGTCAAATGAGATTCTACATTCCACGACAGAAAATCTAAACGAAAATTGCTCTCAACTCGAACGTTTTTACATCAAAGAAACACATTTGACACTGAATATTAATTAGAATCTTCTGGTTCCTAACAGTCATTGCTATATATCTCATAAACTGTAATGCAAGACAAATCCATTAAACAATTACTTATTTAAGGTGTATGTAAAGTAAATAAAGTAAATATTTTACAAAGATTGAAGGATAATTTTCTTAAACAAGGCCTAGCAGATCTAATGGTTTTACCTGCAAAGCTCACAATGACAAAGTCACCATCATTATCTTTCTTTTGCCATCTGATTTCGCATCAGTGGTGTCGTTTAGTGGAATGGAGATGTCCGTCTCTTCTGAGCTACTGTAGCCATGCCAATGTCACAAATCTCAGAAATGTACTTTACACTTTTCAAACGTGTCTATAATTGTTCAGACACAATAATCAAAAAACCTTGACCATAGAAATTTTCCTTTTAAATCCAAAAAAACAGTTTTTTTTAGCTTAAATGTGCTTATATCTTATTCCATGTTTCTCCCTTCTTTACAGAATGAGTTAAATGGATGTCTCCTCTTAAATATGTGGTCATATTTCCAATTTCTTCTATGCTTTTTTAGAAACAAAGGGTTGCACAACTTCCCCACTTGCACAACTTAGGCCACTCTCCCCTATGTGGATTTAAAATTACATTTTTTCCAAAAATTAATCCGCAGCCCCGTTCAAAGCGGATAGGAAAAATTCTAAATGAGTTAACTCAGTCATTTTTCATCCGATAAACTTCATTCCACATTTTATATGTTCAGCTCCTTCAAGACATTACATGGTAGTATCCTGATTGAGCTGAACACAGGGTTGGGGGTTCGAGTTCCAACACAAAATCTTAGACTTCAGCGGATTTTCTTCAAAATTTGCCCAGTTGTTCATTATGACTCAGAGATGACATCACAAGAGTTTAGAGGTCAAAAGTCAAATTCAAGGTCACTGTGACGTTGCCTTTTGTGACTTTATTATCTCATGAACGCTTCCAAGGTTTTTCTTCAAATTTTGCACAAATGTTGATTCTGACTGTGTGTGTGTGTGTGTGTGTTTCTTAGTGTTTCTCTGTGTGTGTGTGTGTGTGTGTGTGTGTGTGTGTGTGTGTGTGTGCGTGCGTGTGTGTGTGTGTATCAGTCTGTCAAAGTTGCTGTTACGTTTCCATTGATCCCTGAGAAGTGATTGGCTGGAGCTCCTGATCCATCGCGTAGCTACAACGATCTCTGAAAAGAAACAAAGAAAAATATATAATAATTAATAACAAGATTTAATCAAAATGCAGCATGTTAAAGATGGAGTCAGTGATTCTGGAGAACGCTTGCTGTCAAAATTACTTTGTCAAAATCAGTGAATATCTCCTCATGATCCACTAATAATAATAATAATTGATAGGTTTTATATAGCGCTTTATTGCCTAGGCACTCAAAGACGCTTTACAGAGTTCCTGGTTCAATTCGTTCACACACAGTCATACTGGTGGTGGTAAACTACGAGAGTAGCCACAGCTGCCCTGGGGCAGACTGACGGAAGCGTGGCTGCCATTCAGCGCCAACGGCCCCTCCGACCACCAACTCAAACATACAGCAATCATACACATTCACACAAGGCAAGGTGGGTGAAGTGTCTTGCCCAAGGACACAACAACCATGACACAGGTGGCAGAGCGGGGATCGAACCGCCAACCCTTGGATCGTTGGCCAACCCGCTTAACCACTTGAGCCACAGTCGCCCCACTACCTGTCTGTACTGTGTGTGTGTGTGTGTGTGTGTGTGTGTGTGTGTGTGTGTGTGTGTGTGTGTGTGTGTGTGTGTGTGTGTGTGTGTGTGTGTGTGTGTGTGTGTGTGTGTGTGTGTGGTGTGCTGAAAAAAAATCCAGTGTGAGTGTGTGTCTGTGTGTGTGCATGCGTGTGTGCTTGTATGTGGGTCTGTCCGTCCGTATGTCTGTCTGTCTGTCTCTCTGTCTGTCTGTCTGTCTGTCTGTCTGTATGTCTGTCTGTAATGTTAATTCAACAGTATTATAATGGCAACCCTGCTGCCAGTTGATAAATGTTTTTTTGCGGGGACATTTCTAACAGTGCAGGGTCAGAGCAACCATTTCTAATCAGGCCGCGGTATTCATGTAAGCAACAGCTACTGCTGCTTTTCCTGTAAATATAAGTTCTCCGTTTCAAACAATGAAAACAGAATGTAAAGACACAATAGATACAAAATAATAAAGATATAACTTGAAATATGGTGTTAACGAAATCCAATAGCTCATTTATTAAAACACAAGAGTCTCAATAAAGAATCGGAATCAGGCAGTTTCAAAGTCAGTAGAGTTTTACTTGCCAGCAAAGCAAGGAATCAATTTACTGCCTCACAAGTGGTACAGGTCGTCTGGGACAGGTCTACTTACAGTCCCCAGAGTTAGGACTAAACAATGAGACGGACAGACAGACAGACAGACAGACAGACAGACAGACAGACAGACGGACAGACAGACAGACAGACAAACAGACAGACAGACAGACAGACAGACAGACAGACAGACAGACAGACAGACAGACAGACAGACAGAGTTAGGACTAAACAAGGAGAAGCAGCTTTTAGTTTTTATGCACCAAATACTTTTCTGTTTCCATTTTAACCTGTAATTTTGATTTAATTTAAATGCTCTATGTCTATTAAATCGCTTTTTAATGTTTTATTTCTATTCACTCGCTTTTCAAATGTGTTTTATGTATTTTAATATTGCCCCTGTAAAGCGCTTTGAATGGCCTTGTGTCTGAATTGTGCTGTATAGATAAACTTGCCTTGTCTAAGAGGCTGGGATCAGCCTGGTGTGCTACAACAGGGGAGGAGCCTGGCATCTACAGCTTACCCCCAGCTACTGTCGACCAATCAGAATCACTGTGTACAGAATTATGTATTTTTCTATATATGACATTAACACCACGACTGTTGCGGGGTCTTCCTACATGTGCGATTAGCTGCTAGGTGGACTGTGATTTTCTGAACCTGTAAAAACATGTACATGTTGATATCTAGCCTGATCTAGATATTCAACTTGTTTTCCTCAACTTTGGATATAAGAATATGTTCTAACACATTCTGTTTTCATTGTTTGAAACTGAGAACTGATATTTACATTACAAAAAACTGCAGTAACTGTTAAAGCAGCCTGATTAGAAATGGTTGCTCTGAAACTGAGACTCTTATCAGGAGACTGAGTTCCAGCCACATGACGGTTTTTATCTTTGACTCAAGCCCTGCGTTCCAAATCACAAACTTTTTCTTTTTAATACACTAAATACTAAAGTACAGAAGAGTTTTAGGGCCACAGGAAAGAGAAAGAAAATCAGATAATGAAGATTTCTTTTCATTATGTTGAGAAATGTCAAGAATGACTCCAAAATGCTATTGGAGTTAATGGGGCATTTATGTATTTTCAGCATACTACAATCAACGTGCATGTATTGGGACATTCTAAATCTTTTTCTGGCATACTAAATAATTGGGAAGTATGGGGATTGGAATGCAGGGATAAAATCATTTGCTGCTGAACTCTGGCCGTGACAAAAAGTGGAACAAACAATAACAGTTTGGGGCTTCTCCCTGCAGAGGGAGAAGCCCCAAGAACGCTCAGTTAAAGTATGGAATAATGACAGTATTATGGCCCTGCAGGGTTGTTTTGATTGCACAGACTGGGATACTTTTAAATGCCCTGATATTAATGAACAGGTAGAAACAATATCTGACTACATCAATTTCTGTGTAGACACAGTCATACCCATGAAAACGACTAAGATCTTCCCAAATGACAAGCCCTGGATTTCCAACAAATTAAAGCATCTTATAATTGAAAAGAAAAAAGCATACTGGAATCAGGATGACACAGCCAAAAGGGACATACAGAGACAGATTAAAAGGCAAATACAGTTGGATAAGTACTGTTACAGACAGAAGATTGAGGCCACCTTGGTGTCAGGCAACTCCCGTGAGGCATGGCAGGGGATCAAGACCATGACCAATGTCCCACACAAGGGCAGAGGGAAACCTGCCCTGATCCTGCCTGGAGATGAGGGACTGGAAAGGGCAAACCAGCTCAACAGCTTCTTCTGTCGCTTTGAGAGTGGCAGCGATGCTGGAGCTGGCATCGTGCTGCCCCTCCACCCCCTGCATCTGACCTAAACATCAGACAATCGGACGTCTTTCACCTTTTTAGTCGCTGTAACCCACGGAAAAGCCCTGGCCCTGACAACATCTGTGGCAATATCCTTAAGCACTGTGCAGAACAGTTAGCCCCTGTGTTCACTGACATTTTTAACTCCTCCCTTATCCTCTGTAAAGTTCCTACCCTGTGGAAAACATCTACAATTGTACCTGTGCCAAAACTGCCAAGACCCAAAGAGTCCAACGACTTCCGACCAATAGCGCTGACATCCCTGGTCATGAAGTGCTTGGAGCGTCTGGTAAAGAGGTACATTGTATCCCAAACCCACCATCTTATGGACCCCCTGCAATTCGCTTATCAAGCCTCCAGGGGGGTGGATGATGCAATCTCAACATTAATGCACCTTTTGCACACTCACCTTGAGAAACCAAAGACTCATGCTAAGATTTTATTTGTGGATTTTACATCTGCTTTTAACTCCATGCAACCTAAGATTCTTGCAGACATTTTAGCCAGTGAATTCAATCTTAATACAGGTATCATTTATTGGATCATGAACTTTCTTAACAGTAGAGTCCAGCGGGTCAGGGTGGGCTCATTTCTGTCTGATGCGATGACAACATTCACAGGCTCCCCACAAGGATGTGTTTTATCTCCTTTATTATTTATTTTATACACAAATTCCTGCACTAGCACTTTACAAAACAGGCACTTTATTAAATACGCAGATGACACAGCCCTAGTGAGTCTGCTACGGGATGAGGAGGTAGATCATGGGCCAGTTTTAGATTCCTTTCTAGAATGGTGCAATAAGTCACACTTAATTTTAAACACTAAAAAGACCAAAGCAATGTCCATAGATTTTAGAAAGTCACAACAATCCACGGACACTTTTATCAATGGGGAGACTATTCAGGTTGTTACAAACTACAAATACCTTGGCATTGTACTGGACAACAAGCTTAAATGGGACTCATGGACTGATCTTTTGCACACTAAGACACAGCAAAGGATGTACTTTCTAAAGAAAATGCTTGTTTTTAATGTCAATAACAAAATGCTTCAAATGTTTTATACTGCATTCATTGAAAGTGTTTTAACCTTCTGTATTGTCTGCTGGTTTGGAAATGCCACCGAGTCACAGAAAAAGACAATCAGAAAAACAGTTACAACTGCCAGCAAGTTACTTGGGATCACACTACCGAGCATTGAACACATTTACAAAGACAGACTGGTGAAAAAGGCCAATAACATTGTATGTGACTGTACACACCCCCTGGCATCCCATTTTAAACTACTGCTATCTGGTCGTCGTTTCTGCGTACCCCTTATGACCAAGAATAGATCCAAATTCTCTTTTGTACCACAAGCCATAAAAGCCTTAAATCAGTCAAAATAAGCTAGATGTCCAGCTGGCCTGGTCATGTCCAAAGGTGTATAGTGCATTGTAGTGTGTAATGTATGTTCTTCATGTTATGTCTGTCAGTGTCTGATGTATGGACTATCTGTTTGTGTCATTTGTCTGATGTCATGAAGTGAAGTGCGACTGTGCCGCAAACCCAACTGCCCCACGGGGACAATAAAGTTTTCTACTAGTTTTCTACTAACAGCTGGAGTCTGTGGATCTTCCTCCTTCTCACAATGGAGCCTTTTATTTTAAAGCAAAGCTGCAGGGGAAATAACATTCATGTGAGTTACGCCATTGTGTCCACAGAGACAAAGCAGACATTCAGAGCATCTATGAAACATACAGCTCTCAATATGTTTTCCAATAATTGTTTTTTGAATCACCATCTCTACACATATTAACAAAGATGCTCTATATTACATTATTTTTATTTGGAATTTGGGATAAATCTGGACAGCACTCATCAGTAAAGTTTATTTGGCTCAAGCACATACCTAAACAGGCAACACAATAAATTATGTTTTTCATTCCAGGATTCTAGAGTCCCCTCCCCCTTCTTCCACCCTACAGCTTGACTTCATGAAGAGGCGCATCCTGTCTGACCAAACGTCTGTGAGCTCGACACACAAACACCGTCTCTGGTTACTATCTGCTGCCACCGAGGAAGAAGCATGAGTTCTCCACAAACGGTGACTATACACTTTATGTTACTATGGTGTTAATATGAGGTTTCTTCTGTTTTTACCCGTTTAAAGTGTTTCTTTATGGGGGAGTTGTTCCTCAGCCTCTTGGGTCTAAGAACAAAGGGTGTCGTATTACTGTCTGTACGGAGCGTAAGCCCACTGACGCACATTACTGTCTGTCTGCGATATCGGGCTATTTAAATACAACTGATTACAGGTATTGGTCTGCATCCAGTAATGTGCAATAAACACATTTTGATTAATGGATGAGTCTTAACCTGGCAAAACTTGTTGTCTTCCAATGGTATAAGATACATTTCATGGTTAACACTACCCTGCTCATAAGGGAGGGGAAGGGAGGGTGCAGGGCTGTTGCTAAGCTGGTTGTCATGTGCAGGCACAGCCCCCACACATATTTCTCCCCTGACCTTGGGCTTGCGATAAAAGTTGAGACAGTCAGCCAATGATTTAGTGAAACTGTCCTCCCTGTGTTCATAGTGTTTATATGTGAACCTAGTCTGGAGCTCAAGGAAGTGGAGTGAAATTTATCTTACAAAAAATGTGAAAAATCAACTTTAAGAGTATACAATTAAAATTATTCTTACAACTTTTAAAAATGGAAGCTCACCAAACAAGTCATCATCATCAACCCTAATATCTACAGGAAAACCTGCAGGGACAAACAGACAGACAAACAGACAGACAGACAGACAGACAGACAGACAGACAGACAGACACAGGATGCATGAATCTGGTGCACTTTGAGGGGAGAATATGCACTTAAATCCCATTCAAAAAGTCCTGTATATCACTATGTAGAGACGTAGATAGGATTATTAGTGTTGTAGCTTCGCCTTTTGTGTCTACATTTACAGACTTTGAAATTGTTGTATAGAAATTAATATTAAAACACAAAATGCCACAACACACTAAATGATTTGCACAATTTATTTAAAGTCTTTGCTCCTCCACAGAGGCTACATCCAGCCTGGGAACATTTCATTATCCTGGGCTTTTGAAAGAGGAGCTCCAGGGCTCTTCTGGAGGGGAATTTGGTGGTGGGGGGGAGGGGCATTGCTGCTGACTCTCAGGCCACTGTAGCATTAAGCATTATGATATTCCATGTATACTGTTTCATTACAGCAATTTTATTTGTATTTACATAGTATTCTATTTCGTTGACATTTTATTATATGTTGCATTGTACTATATGTTTTTATGGCACATTATAATCTTTATAATCCACTGCATTGGTGGCCTGAGACTCAATCCTTTCTTGCCAATGACTGAAGCTGTAATTCTTGTGCATATGACAAATAATCAATTTTGAATCTTGAGAGTTTAATTCCAGAGATAATTTTAAAAAGGTCAGATGCTTTTATGGTTAAAAGGAGGAACAATTGTTCCAGCTTGGGGGAAGAGGGAAAAGGAGGTGGTTAGCTTGCTGTGTATGTTTTCAATTTTCGAGTGGAAGAATGATCAAAAATGTTTTGCATTATTTTGGGATGAAGGAGTGCAAGAAATTGGTCTTTGGTTTCAGGACATGGTGGGAAACAGAATGCCGGAATTTGATGAGCTGCAGCGTGTACACGGAGCAGAGGGAGTCAATGTGACATACACTCAACAAAAATATAAACGCAACACTTTTTGTTTTTGCTCCCATTTTTCATGAGATGGACTTAAAGATCTAAAATTCATTCCAGATACAGACTTGTACCATTTCTCTCAAACATTGTTCACAAATCTGTCTAAATGTGTGATAGTGAGCACTTCTGCTTTGCTGAGATAATCCATCCCACCTCACAGGTGTGCCACATCAAGATGCTGATCTGACATCATGATTAGTGCACAGGTGTGCCTTAGACTGTCCACAATAAAAGGCCACCCTGAAATGTGCAGTTTTGTCTCACAGCAAAATGCCACAGATGCCACAAGCATTGAGGGAGCGTGCAATTGGCATGCTGACAGCAGGAATGTCAACCAGATCTGTTGCTCGTGCATTGAATGTTCATTTCTCCACCATAAGCCGTCTCCAGCAACTTCGCACAGCCATTGAAGAGGAGTGGACCAACATTCCACAGGCCACAATTGACAATCTGATAAACTCTATGCGAAGAAGATGTGTTGCACTGCATGAGGCAAATGGTGGTCACACCAGATACTAACTGGTTCTGAGTCCCCAGACCCCCAATAAAGCACAAAAATGCACATTTCAGAGTGGCCTTTTATTGTGGACAGTCTAAGGTACACCTGTGCACTAATCATGATGCCAGATCAGCATCTTGATGTGGCACACACCTGTGAGGTGGGATGGATTATCTCAGCAAAGCAGAAGTGCTCACTATCATACATTTAGACAGATTTGTGAACAATGTTTGAGAGAAATGGTACAAGTGTGTATCTGGAATGAATTTCAGATCTTTAAGTCCATCTCATGAAAAATGGGAGCAAAAACAAAAGTGTTGCGTTTATATTTTTGTTGAGTGTATTTGTATTGGGGCCAATTGGTTGAGGGAGGTGGAGAGAGTGTGTTGAAGA
>CM047507.1:33413964-33416464 GCA_026122265.1 Ammodytes dubius | reverse complement strand
TGCAGAGATCAGCATGGTTTGATATGATTTAAGTGACACTTATTATTCTTGTCATAGTTGTTTATTTTGAATCAGCTGAAATAAAATAATTACAAAAGACTTGACGTAGATGTTCTAGCTTTTTCTCATGGACCCAAAGTAACGTGATTTTTTGGTTTTTGAAAAAATATTCTTTAATCACATTTAGAATGACCCTGAAGCCAACATTGTATTCTTATATAATCATCTTTCTCTACTTATTTTTTTGACTTTTTAATGTTTGCCTTTTAAAGTATCGTAAAAGTTGTGTATCTTTCCAATGTTAACATATCTCTTCTTGCATTAATCACTTTTGTAATGTTCAAAACCATGTATTTGATTTGCCATTAATTTTAATCATTTTGAATGTTGTATTTAGTAATCTGTTTTAGTTCATTCTCATTAGAAACTGGTTTGTTTAGATATTTTATAATTACTCTCACTTTCCTGTTAACCAACAGGTTACACATTGTTGCTGCATCTTTATTGGAGTGATTTTTTGAATGTTTGAATTTAAAATTATTTCATCTCATTTCCAAATCCTCTCGCTGCTGAAGATTTTGATCTGTTTTGGCATTTTATTAAAGATTGGACTGAATAAATAAAACACATTTCAGGTTTGTTTCTGTAGAACAGATAAAACACACAGACATGTCTATTTCACATTTTATCAGCAAACAATAATTGGTGTGAATGCTGAAAATATTAAGTTTTTCTAAATTGGCACCTAATTGCGCTTTTCCACCATGGGTACTGACATACTCTTAATCCGCTTTTTGCTTCGTTATCCAGTGGAGATTTAAGTACCACTCGATGTAGCTGTTTGTCATAGCGACGCTACATGAAGGCAACGCCTCTTTCGCATTCCCCGTTTGTCAAGAGAGGAACGTCTGCACCTCATTAGCTAACCACAACATGTTTTTTTCGGTTTGCCATATCCTTGCTCCAGATGGCATATCATCATCATTTAGGCCTATTGTATGGAGGGGCAACCTAGGGCACTCATTAATTTTTGTTCACGCGAAAAGGGCAGCCAATAAGGCACTTTCTCTCATTTTCACCACCATAGAGGGCACTTTAGCAACACTTTTTCAACCATGGGGGCACCAGACGGGCAGAAGGGCACTAGAAGGACCAGACGGGCAGAAGGGGACTATCAGGGTACTAGATACCGCCTATCACTCAATCTCCTCTTTTCACCCTTGATCCTGTTCCAACTAGTGTTGTTGTAGATGAGCTCCTTGCCATCAACACATGGGAGAGGACAATTTGGATCCATTTTCAATCAATCTCTCCACACATATCAAATCGAAACAAATTACCCATATTTTTTATCTTTCAATCTCCTCTGGTGTAGTTCCCAAAGTTTTGAAAAAAGCTCACGTCATTCCCTTGCACAAAGGTGGTGACAAAAATGACCTAAATAACTACAGACCAATAACCAAACTCCCTTGCCTGGCAAACATTTTAGAATCACTTGTTAATAAACAGCTAAGGCCTTTGCACACCGGGCGCAATGCTAATAAAGGCGTAAAAGCGAATTTTTGAAATGTGAATTTTGTCGCGTCTCACTTTAAAAGCGACGTCCCAGAAAAATCGAACTCAGTTCGAAAAAATAAAAAACGCAAATTCGCGATGCGAAATGACGGCGCTGGTGTGGAAGCTTGTATTGACTCTGTATACGTTCGTTAATTAACTGATTAATCGCAAGAATAAAACGCGCCCGGTGTGCAAAGGCCTTTAGACTGTAATATTATCAAAACCAATGCCATGGTTTTGATAATTCCGCATGCAGCTATTCAGAACCTTCAGTGCTCTTTTAACACAGGACTGCTTAGTGGACCTCAGGCTGGTTCTAAATACAGACAAAACCAAATATATGTGTTTCTCCAGAGCAAAAGCTAAAAACTTTAATGATCTCATTATTTTCACAAAAAATGGATTTCTGATTGAAAGAGTCTCTGAATATAAATATCTCGGCATCTGGATAGATGATACACTCACTTCACAAAAATCTTGTCTGTCGTCTCCGACAAAAAATTGTCTATTTTTATAGGAACAAATCCACCTTTCCTTTTTTCTGTAGGAAAAGGATTATCGAGGCAGTTTTTATGTCTGTCCTTGATTACGGTGATGTGATTTATCGGCAAGCATCACATTCATGTCTTAAACTCCTGGACTCTGTTTTTCACTCTGCAGGTTCATTACAGGAGATGCTTATGACACACACCATTGAGTTTTATATGAAAAGGTTGGGTGGTCCTCCCTTAAAGAGAGACGTGATGCACATTGGCATATTTTTATATATAAAGCTCTGACTGGAAAGCTACCACTCTATCTGACAGAAATGCTGCTTGTTTCAGATGGGCTTTATCAAACCCGCTCAACTGAAATGCTCATGTTATATGTTCCATACGCCCGGTCTGACCTTGGTAAAACTACTTTTAGCCACAGTGCCCCTGACTCCTGGAACAGCCTACAC
>CM047507.1:33401464-33411464 GCA_026122265.1 Ammodytes dubius | reverse complement strand
GAAAATAAATCCCATGTTAATACTCAGCCTAGGCTCTGTAAACTGACATTTTGCTATGGTGGGCCCTTTGTTTACATACTCTAAG
The DNA here is from genome assembly GCA_026122265.1 of Ammodytes dubius. Lineage (NCBI taxonomy): Eukaryota > Metazoa > Chordata > Actinopteri > Uranoscopiformes > Ammodytidae > Ammodytes > Ammodytes dubius. The sequence goes on along the minus strand of CM047507.1, from coordinate 33,411,379 downwards.
CTCTTTACTAACACTGTTAGCAGGTAGTAGATCATGAGGAGATATTCACTGATTTACACAAAATAAAGTCCAGAATCGCTGACTCCCACCTTTAATCTACAAACTGTACTATTGGATAAGAGTATTTAATATATTTACACACACACACAGACACACACAGACAGACAGACAGACACACACACAGACACACACAGACACACACCTGTTGGTGTATCAGCTGATGTGGAATCTGGAAGGTCCGGTTGTTGTTTACTGGTCTGTTGTTGCCTCGGTAACGGTTTGGTCTCCGTGGGAACAGGATTCGATCGATGAGTCATCAGTGTTGCAGACACTTTAAGGAAAGATAACACACACACACACACACACACACAACACACACACACACACACACACACACACACACACACACACACACACACACACACACACACACACACACACTAACTTATTTATTTCATCCTAACATTGCTCCTTGATCTTGCCTCTTGCTTTTATATCCGTCTCATCGCTGGTTGTTTTCATACGGAGGCTTCGTCGATGTGACGCCACTTCACGTGCGCACTGGATTGTGGGTCAGAATCGCCCAAATAGGATGCAGTTTTCAACACTAACAATCTCAGCCGGATGTAGTAGACACATCCGGGTACTTCTAACCATCCTAAATCTGGCCACAAGAATCAGGACATCCTAAATCTGTTTTCGACCATACTAAATAGTAGATACCGTATTTTCCGCACTATAAGCCGCACTGGACTCTAAGCCGCAGGTGTTATAATGTTTAATTACCATATGTAAGAGTTCGTGCACAGAGGGGATTGTCGGGAAAGAGATGGCTGCTTGAGGAAGCTCCCATTTATTAACATTTCAACAAACAAGTTGCATATTTGCATAACGTATTCAAGTGTTACCATTTAGTGCAATGGTAGACTAGCTACAGAACATATACTGTGCTGTGTAATAACAGGGTCGAAAAATGGGGAAAAAGTCGCGGCTTATAGTCCGAAAATTACGGTAGTATGCGATTCAGAACGCAGGGACAGTGTGAGATTTGGGATATTCACCAGACTGCTGACAAACGGAGGAAAAGGCAGAAAGAGTGTTTTATGGTCTAACCATGAGTGACATCACACATGGTAAAACACACACACACACACACACACACACACACGCACACACACACACACGCACACACACACACACACACACACACACACACACACACACACACACACACACACAGGTTGGAACTTTGGGATATTCACCTTTGATGAGAGCCTTCCTGGATTGGAGGATCGTACTGAGCATGTGCAGACTGCTGACGAACGGAGGCAGGTACGGCAGACACACACCTGCCCCAGGTAAGGACACGCCCCCGCGACCGCTCAGCCAATCACACACCTCGAAGCAAACGCAAAGGCAAAGTCTATTTATATAGCACATTTAAAACCTCCTAATTTTAACCAAAGTGTCTCTGTGTGTGTGTGTCTATCAGCCTGTCTGACTGTGTGTCTGTGTCTGTCTGTCTGTCTGTGTGTGTCTGTCTGTCTGTCTGTCTGTGTGTCTGTGTCTGTCTGTCTGTCTGTCTGTCTGTCGCCGTTTTGAACCTTTATTTATACAGGTAAATCCCATTGAGACCGGAGACTCTTTTCAAGGGAGACCTGTTCCCATTCACACACACATTCATACACCGATAGCAGCAGCAGCTACCACGCAGGGTGCAAGCTCACTATCAGGAGCATTAGCTAATAGTATAATAACAAAATATGGAAATGTCAAAAAGCCCAATTTGTAAAGAGTATAATAATAATAATAATAATAATAATAATAATAATAATAATAAAATGTCCAAATGTCAAGAAGCCAGCAGTTGTTCCTGGGTGAGCGTATACCCATGACAAAGGCATTAAGAGAAACTATATAAAAATAGCATTCTTTGCACTGATGGTCTCGTTTGCTGTTACATGTCATTTATGATCATCAGAGGAAAAATGAGACTGTTTCAGAAATATTTAAAAGTTCCTCGTAGCCACAACAAAAACACAATAAATAGGAACAATACAGAATTTGGGGCGACTGTGTCTCAGGTGGTAGAGCGGGTCGGCTGATGATCAAAGGGTTGGAGGTTCGATCCCCGCCCTGCCACCTGTTTCATGGTTGTTGTGTCCTTGGGCAAGACACTTCACCCACCTTGCCTCGTGTGAATGTCGATAGTTAGCCTGCTGCTATCGGTGTATGAATGTGTGTGTGAATGGTAACGTGGGAATGGGAACAGGTCTCCCTTGTAAAAGAGTCTCCGGTCTCAATGGGATTTACCTGTATAAATAAAGCTTTAAAAAAAAAAAAAAAAAAAAAAAAAAAAAAAAAAAAAAAAAATGCCCAAATGTAGAAAAAAAAAAAAAAATCCCAATTATTCTATATTTACCTCCAGTAGCCACAATAAAACACAATAAATAGGAATAATATAGAATAAAATGTAAAAAAGAAAAAGGCCAATTCTCTATATTTACCTCGGCTCTTGACTCCATGAACATGAGTGAGGGATCAAACTGCAGCGCACAGTCTTTCCTGAGGAGAGGGGGGGCCATCGGGTCAGCTAACGACACGCCCTTATACGGGGGGAAGAGATGTGGGGGGGCTTAGCAGGATAGGCAGTAGATGGGAGGGGCTTAGAGGCACTGGGAGCTAGTGGGAGGCGCTGGCTCTTATTCGGGACGTTCACTATATAAGTGATAGTTTTTTTGTTTCTGTGTTGAGGAGGAGCGCTTGTTCTTTTTCGGGCATTCTGGGAAGGTGCGCTTGGTATGTTGTTTATGAGGGACGGAGATAGACAGGGAGTGGATGGGAGGGGCTTGGAAGCACTGGGAGTTAGTGGGAAGCTTTGGATTTGACTTGGGACGTTCACAAGCACATTCACGGGGCCGTAGTTAATGTGAGGGGCGCTTGTTTGCTGCGCCAGGGCATTCGGGGAGGCGCTTAGTATGTGTTGGTTGGACGGGGATAGACTAGGAAGGAGTGGTCTTTGGTTGACAGGAGTGGGAACTTTTACAAGCACGTTCATAGTGTTGCTGTTAACTTGAGGAGCGCTTGTTTGTTTGTTTGCTTCAGCCTGGAAAACAAAAAACACAAAAATATTCAGTTATTATCACACACACACACACACACACTGACCCTAACCCTAACACATACACACACAGTCTCACACAGTCTCACACAGACAGACACACACACACAGTCTGAGACAGACAGACAGACAGACAGACAGACAGACAGACAGACAGACAGACAGACAGACACACACACAGTCTCACACACACACACACACACACACACACACACACACACACACAATTTATAGCATATTCATAGTGTTCATTATTAACCTGAGGAGCGCTTTGAGGAGTTTGCTGCTGCGCCGGAGTTAAAGGGGAAGGCGCGCTTGGTACGAATGCCAGCTGCAGGCCTTGGGGTGGGGCTGCGGCTAACTGCACCAGGCCGGTGGGGGTCATGACCCACATGGACTGACCGGGGGCTAGAGAGAGGCTGGGCACAGGAAACAGCTGGGCTCCTGTATGACCACTTCCTGCTTGAGGTTCGATTGACGCGCGCGCTTTGAAAGAGGAGAAGAAGAAGCAGCTCTCTTGCTCTGCCTTTTGGCTTCGGCCTGGAACACAAAAAAGATAATATATATATGTTTTGTTAATAGGATATTTATGACACACACACACACACACACACACACACAGACACACACACACACACACACACACACAGACACACACACACAGACACAGACACAGACAGACAGACAGACGGACACACATACACACTTTATCAACTTGTGCTAGTCAATTTCTATCTTTTTCTCTATTTACCTTCCATAACATGTCTTCTTTCATACTAGTATGAATTTAAAAAAAAAAAAACACACACACACAAACAGCAATTCCCCCACCCCCCCCCCCCCCCCCCACACACACACACACACACACCCTCTGCCTGTTCGCGCTCCTGCATATCTTTAAAGCGTTGAGTCGGCTTGCGAACTCTCTTCCCATCAAGCTGAGTGACAGCTGTCTCTGTGCTCTTCACCGGTTGGTCCACAGGGCTGTCAGTCACGCTTGGCCCCGCCTTCCTCCTTCTTTTCCTGGCTGTGGGAGGGACCCTAGGGCTGTTGGCTGGTTTGGGGGTGTGTCCAGGTGTAACACAGGTGTAGCTATGATCGTCAGGTAACCAGAAAGGTAGGCTTGTTGGCGTGGATACCGACGCAGCGATCTCATTGGTCGGAAACGTAGTAGGGAGATCCGAGGAGGGAGCCTGGAAAACCAAAAACACACGAAAATATTCAGTTAACACACACACACACACACACACACACACACAGGTTCATTTCTAGACCTTTCTCTATTTATCTTCCATAACATGTCTTCTTTCATACTAGTATAAATTAAAATAAAAAACACACAGGCACACACAAACAGCAACCCCCCCACACACACAGACAGACAGACACACAGACAGACACACAGACAGACAGACAGACAGACACACACCACTGCACAGGTGTAGCTATGATCGTCAGGTAACCAGACAGGTAGGCTTGTTGGCATGGAGACAGACGCAGCGATCTCATTGGTTGGAACCGTAGCAGGGAGATCCTGAAATGAGAAGATTTTTAATATTAAAATGAGCTCCGAGGAATGTTCAGTGTTTTATGGTCTCACTGTCTAACCCTAAGTTTTCCCATGTGCGACATCACACATGGTAAAATGTAGGGTTAGGATTAACAGGACAGCTGGGCCAAGGGAAGACTGAGGGAAGAAAAACCTCATTCATTATATTATAATAGTGATTTTATAATGATAGAACGCTGGTTCCGTATGGGTTGGTATTCCTTTAATTGTGTGCTTACCTCAGTAGGGGGGGCAGGTGTGATGTCACTGTTAGGAGGGGGAGGGGGGGAGAGTGGGGAGAGTGGGGGCGGGTTTAGGACGAGGTGGGCGGTGTTCCTCTTTCTTGGAGACGCAGCGACTTTCTTCTTTACTTCAGACTGAAATGACAGACAACATTGTTTCCATTAAGTAATGTAGAGATGAAGATTTAAGAAAAATCCAGACTGGTCTCTTAATGTTTTCCAGCGCTGAATATCAAATTATAAAACATATTCAAAGACACTGTGACTGTCTCTACCGGCCCCTGGATATATTAGAGCTGTGTAAAAAAATCGAAATATCGATATATCGCAATACTTAGTTTCGCGATATTTATTTAATAATTTTTTTTTTTTTTTTTTTTTGCTTTTCAAGGCTTTACTGTCAGTGCAGAGATACAGATATGAAATGGGGCAGAGAGGGAAAGAAATGCAGAGAACAACCACGGGTCAGATTCAAACCCATGTCTGCTGTCAGGCCTGAGCCTCTAGGATACTGACTATTGAAGTTAAATATGTTTTGTTTAGAACACTTAAGATTCACTGTGTCACAAAAGCACACTGATGTGTTTTCATTTTCATTGTGTCCTGTACAGTTAGTACAAGAGTGAATTGGATTTGTTATTTTGATGTTATGGCAGCCGCAGCAGTGTTTGATCATTTGCCAAAACCAAAAAAAAAGGAAGAAAATAGTAAAGGAAGTTGTGAATGAAATAGTTTTGACTTCATTTGTCTGTGCAATTATCAATATATTGTGCTGTTATGTTTGACAAGGCAACTTGTTTATGGAATATCGCAATATATCGTGATATATCAAGATACGCAATATATTGTGATATATTGTGATATATCATATCGTGACCAGTGTATCGTGATACGTATCGTATCGCGAAGTCCTTGACGATACCCAGCCCTATAGTATATACTGTAGATAGATATATACAGAAAGTATAAAGAATATTATAATTGTATTATGGATAATGGATATATATTATATTGGACACACAAACCAAATGAGGCGCATACACATTTGAGACATAAAGCCTCTTAATTTCTGTTCAATTCTTTGTCCCAACATGCATCTCAACCATGTAAGACTTGTACATGCCTTGTTGATTCCCTTGTTTTGCTGTTGCAAGTAAAAACTACCTGCTTTGAAGTCCTGCCTGATTCAGATTATCTTATTAAGACACTTGGTTTTTAATAAATAAGATACCAGAATTCTGCTAACAGTTTGTCTTATATTTCACCATATTTAACTGCTGCCATTTTGTCTCAAGCCATTCTTGCCTGGTAAAATAAAGGATAAAAAAAAAAAAAAAAAGTATAAACCCTAAAATGGCGGTTATCTCTTCCTCAGTGGACCTTTACTGCAGCTCTCTGCATCTCTTCTCCTCCTTCTCTCTCTCTCTCTCTCCTCTCCCTCTCTCTCTCACCCTCTCTCTCTCTCTCTCTCTCTCTCTCTCTCTTCCCTCTCTCTCTCTCTCTTCTCTCTCTCTCTCTCTCTCTCTCTCTCTCTCTCTCTCTCTCTCTCTCTCTCTCTCTCTCTCTCCTCTCCTCTCCCTCTCTCTCTCTCTCTCTCTCTCTCTCTCTCCTCTCTCTCTCTCTCTCTCTCTCTCTCTCTCTCTCTCTCTCTCTCTCTCTCTCTCTCTCTCCCCTCTCTCCTCTCTCTCTCTTCTCTCTCTGTACTGTCTAATAAAGCTTGGAAATGCCTAAAAATAATATTTAAAAAAAGAACAGTGAGTTTCTGGTAAAGGCGACCTCACCTCTTCCTCAGCACGCACACACACACACACACACACACACACACACACACACACACACACACACACACACACACACACACACACACACACACACACACACACCTCTTCCTCAGTAGATTCTTGCAGAGCTTTGGCTTTGTGACTCGGCCTCCTGGTCCTCTTTCCATCTGTAACCACGGCGACGCCTGGCTCTGTGATGTCACTACCTGACCCTGTGACATCATCACCTTTACCTGGCCAATCAGAAGTCAAGGAAACTTTATGAATAAAGCACATTTTGAAGACGAAGGCTATTCAGAAGGGCTTCACAGGAAAACAGCAAACAATCAACAGTGTATTTGTTTCTGTGTGTGTGTGAGTTAGTGTGTGTGTGTGTGTGTGTGTGTGTGTGTGTGTGTGTGTGTGTGTGTGTGTATTTGTGTGTGCAGGGGCGTAGCACCAAATTCTGGGCCCCTATACAAAAAGTCCTGATGGGCCCCCTGAAAGGCGGTCTTACAATACACATGGCTCTCTGGTAAAATACCAGCAATTCAGGCTGGTACCAGCAATTAAGCAGTTAATTCAAAATGGTCTTAAACATGTATTAAGAAGTCTGAAATGTAACTAGTTAAAACTGCAGAAACCCCATTTTCAAACGATCCTACAATACAATTTGTCCTGTTAAGTGTAGGCAGGAAATGCGGTTAAGCAACACAACACCTGCTAGTTATGCTATAAAATGATGATCCATACTTATTCGAGTTTACTGTCTTTTGCCCCCCTATAGAGAGAAAAAAAAAAAAAAAAAAAAAAAAAAAAAAAAGATGTATTTACCTGTTTCGCTCACACCTGTCTCTCCCTTCTTACGGCCGCTGGCAGCCTTCTGACTTTGGGCTTTCCTGATTGGCTTAGCCAGACCTGTGACCTCATCAACTGGCCCTGTGATGTCACCATCTGCAACCATTACGTCATCACCTTTACCTGGCAACGCAAGGTTATGTGTATCGCACATGTCATACAGAAAGACAATATCAATCAAACAACAATGTATGTGTTTCTGTGTGTGTGTGTGTGTGTGTGTGTGTGTGTGTGTGTGTGTGTGTGTGTGTGTGTGTGTGTGTGTGTGTGTGTGTGTTTCTGTGTGTGTGTTTGTGTGGTGTCTGTCTGTCTGTCTGTATTTACCTGTTTAGCTCACAGTTGTAGCTTTCAAATGTGTGTGTGGTGTCTGTCTGTCTGTCTGTCTGCCTGTCTCTCTGCCTGCCTGTCTGTCTCTCTGCCTGTCTGCCTGTCTGTCTGTGTGCTTGATATTTACCTGCCGTGCTCACAGTAGTACCTTTCCCCCTCCCTCCCTTCCTGCGGGCTTTGGCAGGCTTTTTGCTCTGGGCTTTCCTCACAGGTTTAGCGGGACCGGGGAGTGTGGCCTGTGTGGATGTCAGGGGGGCGATGCCGACAGGATAAGCCTGATTTGGGGTCATGGTTTGGGGCACAGAATAAGCCTGACTTGGGGTCATGTTTTGGGGCACGGACACCATGACACCTTGGGATGGAATCAAGTGCACAGGCATCTGGAGGAGGAAAACATAAGAGTACAATCAGTCAATCAATCAATCAATCAATCAATCAATCAATCAATCAATCAGTCTGTCTGTCTGTCTGTCTATCTATCCATCTATCTATTAAAGTCCATGTAAAAGTTAAGTTACTTTATTAGTCAATGGGTTACGTTGAAATTTCTCTTTCCTCATCTCCCCTCTCAAGTCCCCACACTCCAGAGGGGTCAGAGCGCAGGGTCAGCCATAGTACAGACAGACTCCAGAGGGGGTCCTCAAAATCAGTGAATATCTCCTCATGATCCACTACCTGTCTGTACTGTGAGTGCAGTGATAATACACAGCCTAGGCTCTGTAAACTGGTATGTAAACAAAGGGGGCCCACCGTAGCAATCAACATGCCAGTTTACAGAGTCTAGGCTGTGTATGAACACTGGATTTATTTCCAGCACACTCACAGTACAGACAGGTAGCGGATCATGAGGAGATATTCACTGATTTAGACAGAAAAAAGTGATTTTGTCAACAAACATTATCCAGAATCACTGACTACACCTTTAAAATTAAGCATTTTCTGTCCAGACTGTGTACTAACTTTGTGTGTGTGTGTGTGAGTGAGTGAGTGAGTGAGTGAGTGAGTGAGTGAGTGAGTGAGTGAGTGAGTGAGTGAGTGAGTGAGTGAGTGAGTGAGTGAGTGAGTGAGTGAGTGAGTGAGTGAGTGAGTGAGTGAGTGAGTGAGTGAGTGAGTGAGTGAGTGAGTGAGTGAGTGAGTGATGAGTGAGTGTGTGAGTGATGTGAGTGAGTGTGTGTGTGTGTGTGTGTGTGTGTGTGTGTGTGTGTACTAACCGTAAACCCACATGGATTGAAGGTGGAAGGTGTGTGTAGCAGGCGACCAGGTGTTTTCTGTACAGGTGAAAACATCAGCTGCTGTGATGGAGACATGACAACACAAAGCAAAATAATCAAAGGACAAGAATTGACAAGAACTACTGTTTGATTAGGAACTTGAGAAGTCGGATACAAATAGTGTGTGTGTGTTTGTGTGTGTGTGTGTGCGTGTGTATGTGTGTGTGTGTGTGTGTATGTGTGTGTGTGGTAGTGTGCGTGTGTGTGTGTGTGTGGTGTGTGGGAGTGTGCCTGTTACAGTGTGTGTGTGCTTGTTCATCTGTCTGTAACTGTGTGTGTGTCTGTTAGTGTGTGTTTCTGTGTATGTGTTGTCAATACACAGTTGTGCATTAGATCAAGGAAAACAGTCTTGCCTTGTTGCCTGTCTGTGTGTTGGTCATGTACTGTGTGTGTGTGTTTGTGCGTGTGTGGGAGTGTGCCTGTTACAGTGTGTGTGCTTGTGCGTGTGTGTGCGTGTGTGGGAGTGTGCCTGTGTGTGCTTGTGCGTGATTCTGTTACTGTGTGTGAGTGTGTTTCTGTGTGTCTGCGTGTATGTGTTTGTGTAGGTGTGTGTGTGTCTGCGTGTGTGTGTGTTTCTTTGTGTCTGTTACTCTGTTACTGTCTGTTTCTGTGTGTGTATGTGTTGTCAATACACAGTTGTGCATTAGATCAAGAAAAACAGTCTTGCCTTGTCCCCTGCTTGCTGCTTGTCTGTGTGTTGGTCATGTACTGTGTGTGTGGTGTGTGTGTGTGTGCGTGTGCGTGTGGCGTGTGTGTGTGTGTGTGCTGTGTGTGTGTGTTGTGTGTG
>CM047507.1:33376464-33378964 GCA_026122265.1 Ammodytes dubius | reverse complement strand
CTCTGGCTCACTCACATTTTGAATGTTGATTAGTGTGCAATGTCCCTGAAATAAACCAAAAAAATAAAAATAAAAATGGTCTAGACAGTAAAAAAAAGTTTTTATAATTTTTATGAACATTTACTTTTCATCAGATTTTTGTAAAAGTTTATTGAGACTCCCAACTTTGATACTAAATAGTAATGCTTTAGGAATTAATTAAGCTGTCAGTCTGTCTGTATGTCCGTCTGTCTGTCTGTCTGTCTGTGTGTCTGTCTGTCTGTCCGTCCGTCTGTCTGTCTGTCCGTCTGTCCGTCCGTCTGTCCGTCTGTCCGTCTGTACATGTTACTGTGGTTACCTGGACCTCCTCTTCCTCTGTTACATCACCATCAGACTCATCACCTGAGAGAAAATAAATATACACACACACACACTGTTGCTCTTCCTCAAAGAAACCGGATGTGCACATCTCTACTTGAATCTGAAATTGTTCTACTTGAATTTGAAAACTTGAATTTTAGAACTTTTATTTGAATGTGTCATTTCGAATTTTAACTGATTCAGATTCAAGTGTATAAATTCGAATTCAAGTTCTACTGACACATATCTCTGCCCATATTTATAGACCTCAGCTTGCTCTATGCCACAACATGTGTTGCAGTGTTATAGAAAAATTTTCATAAACCTAACACAACTAAAAAAAAAATCTTGATGGAAAAAAAAAAGGCAACACACACTCGGGCATCAAGTGTGTATGTGTGTGTGTGTGTGTGGGGGGGGGGGGGGGGCAAAACAAGAGAAGAGAGAGAGAGAGAAACACAGACAGACAGAGAGAGAGAGAGAGAGAGAAACACAGACAGACAGAGAGACAGACACACACAGACAGACAGACAGACAGGTACCTGTGTCACTGCTCAGCTGATCCAGTTCGTTCTGTCCGAGTTTCTGTTCCAATTCTTCAACTTCCCGCTGGATCCGATCTCTCTCTTCTGACAGAGACATTCTACACACACACACACACACACACACACACACACACACACACACACACACACACACACACACACACACACACACACACACACACACACACACACACACACACACACACACACACACACACACACACACACACACACACACACACACACACACACACACACACACACACACACACACACACACACACACACACACCACACAAATAAATGACATGATATTTTGCAGTTGTATGTCTCTTCTGGACCACCATAGTAACACCTCCACACACACATTGTTATACTTTGGGAAGTGAATGTGTCTCTCTCTCTGTGTGTGTGTGTGTGTGTGTGTGTGTGTGTGTGTCTCTCTCTCTCTCTCTGTGTGTGTGTGTGTGTGTGTGTGTGTGTGTGTGTGTGTGTGTGTGTGTGTGTCTGTCTGTCTGTCTGTCTGTCTCTCTCCGTCTGTCTGTGTGTGTGTGTGTGTATACTCTTAATAACATAATCAAACAGTGCTTACTGTCACATAACGACCCCTCTACAAGTATCTAAAAGGGCAATTTAAAAATGTAGGATCTTGATAAAGAAAGTTCAATACTCTGTCGGACAAATTCAATACTTTTAAGGCCTTATTATTATTGTTATTTTTTAATCACTAAATTCACTTATTTGTTAAACCCAGCGGGTATCCTGGTATAAAGGACATTCGCAGCATCATGTCATGTGTTCATATGTTGTGAAGTCAAGCTTGTATATTCAATTCCAATAGATATTATACTGATATTATCAAGCAAATAGTCGCCTACCGCATTCAAAATCACACTCACACACACGGTCCATTCCTTTATAACATTAATTAAGGAATGACACACCCGTAAAGAGTGTCTGTTCGTAATAAAATCACCAAACTGACCTTATAAATCGTTGTTTTGTCGTATTGTCGTATTTTCTTCCAATCAACGCAGCCCTCACGTTAACATATTACCCAGCAGGCTTTGCGGGGGTACGTTTTCTCCCCGATTTCCGCCGTTAAATTTCACAATAAGGAGAATTTATACGTTTATCTTCCGGTCTGTCTGAACTAACTGCGTGTCTGTTTACCTGTCTGTCTGACTGTCTGTTTTAAAATGACCCAAACATTGAAAACAAATCGCCGGCTACATGGCTACCGATAGCTACACTGCATGCTACACGGTGCGCTCTTCAATTTCTTCCCCCTTCCGTCGTGACGTCAAGTCCGGTGGAGCTTTGTGTTGCCAGATATTTCCCAAGAAACAAGTAAAACAGGCTCATGAAAATCTCTCACATTTTAGTTAATATGGATAATTTGACACACAAACACACACACGGACAGACACACACACACACACACACACACACACACGGACACACACACACACGAACACGGACAGACAGACACACACACACACACACACACACAAAATCAAATTGTCTGTTTTCTGACATGATTAATATTATTTGCAGGTGGAGAAATAATAAGAAAACCTTCTTTTTTGTTTTTTAAATAATTTCAAGCTGTTTTT
>CM047507.1:33361464-33366464 GCA_026122265.1 Ammodytes dubius | reverse complement strand
TTTCTGCAGCACATTTTCCATGAAGAGCTTGTATTCTTCCGCATAGGTAAAGTCTCTCTTGAATTTCCCAGCCAGGTTCAATGTCCGCTGCAGTGCCACGTTGTAATTATTTGGCATGACTAGCTCTTTTTCTCGAAACGGCAGGGGCAAGATGTAATGTCCACTTTCAAACGCTTTGTAACTTTGGGCCAGCTCCATAAATCTCCTGTCCTCACATGACATCTCTTTCTTCTCCTCAGATTCCTTTTCTGGGAACTCTTGGTTGTACTGCCTGAGTAGCAGGTCCTTCAGATTATCCATTGAAATGCGATTGACTGTCATTGATGCTCTATGTTTATCCATTGCAGATGAAGACTTGAGGGGCCCATTCACCACCCATCCGAGAAGTGTCTTCACTGCGTATGGTCCATTACTCTGGCTGTTAATTATCTGCCAGGGTTCCATCGCTTTAGGAACATTCATTCCTATCAACATTTCAATGTCAGCATCAATCTCTTCCATTTGGATTCCACAGAGGTAAGGCCATTTTCTGAGTTCTGATTGGGTGAGTAGGTTTTCCTTTGAAACAGGGATTTTAACTTGTGTGTAAACTTCAGGTAGGTCAATAAATTCATTTCCCTCTAGGTTGCCAACTTCCAGTCCTGTGATCTCATAACTGCTCACATTGTTTTCCTGTCCCATCGTCCGCAGCAGAATGTCAGTTTTGCGTCCGGTTACATTCAGTTGGTTCATAAGCTTTTCAGTGCAAAATGTGGCCGAGCTTCCCGGATCAAGGAAAGCGTAAGTTTGAATGCACTTACTTCCTTTTGCAGCTTTAACTTGAACTGGAACAATAGCGAGAGCACATTCTTTACCGGCCCCTGTTGCATCATCAGCCGACACTTGTACACTGTTTATTGATGTCTGCTTTGGTGCTGGGGAATTGCGGTTTAGCAGGGGTTCCTTATCTGAGGTTCTTGTGTCAATATGTAGCAGGGTTGGATGTTTCCGCTGACATGTTTGGCAGTCTAGTTTTGTCTTGCAGTCTTTGCTCATGTGACCCTTCTTTAAGCAACCAAAGCAATATCCATTTATTTTCAAACATTCCACCTTTTCGTTGTGTGGCTGCGATTTAAATTTGAAGCAGTCCAGTAGTGTATGCTTGCCTTCACAGAAACAGCAGACAGCTGAATTAGCAGCATTAAAGTTGGTGTGTTGTTGCCCTTTAAATGCATACTGTCTGTTGTCTTGTTCTCCAGGTGCTGCCACAGCTGTCACAAATGTACTTCTGCTTTTGAGTGTCCTTATTTCAGTGCTCCTGTTATTTGGGGATATTCTTTGAGCAGGAGTTGGGTCTTTAATATCACCAAATGCTGGGTGCAGTAAGATGTTAGCTTGATTTTCAATAAATTCAACAAGATGTATGAATTTTGCCCGCATCTTTCTTTTCTGAAATTCCTCATATGCTCTTGACCGCCACCTCTCTCTAAGCTTGTAGGGAAGCTTGGATACAATGAGCTTTAAGGTGGATGTCACATCCAGCTCATCCATGTACTCCAAGTCCTGCATGGCATTGTGGCATTCCCTCAAGTATAGAGAATATGCCTGAAGTGCATTCCCATCCTCCGCTTTAATAGCTGTCCAGTTTAGCGCTTTATTCAGATAAGCATTTGCAATCTTCATTTCATCACCAAAATGTTTTGCCAACAGTTGCATTGCTTCTGAATATCCTCTTCGTGCATCCATGTGCATACAGCTACGAACAAGGTCTCTGGCCTGACCTGCTGTAAACTGTTCAAGAAAGTAGAGCCTATCCTGGGAACTACTTGTCTTGTCCTCTATTAAGTACTTGAATGCATGCATGAAAGGTTGGTATGATAGTGGATCACCTTTAAACACTGGCACTTCCCTTTTAGGCAATAGAGACAGATTTTGTTGCATTATCATGAGCTCAGTGATATCCCTTTGACTTTTTACCATTGTGCTGATGTTTTCATGAGTGATATGACTGGTTGCAGGGTTTTCCATGTGTGGGGTTGGAGCCCTTGTTGTCACTTGAGAGCTATTATGAATGCCACCAACCGTTCTCTGTAGTGGAGTTTTAGGCACAGCACCCAATTGAATGAATTCCAAAGCAGATGTGTCTGCAAATGTTTGTTCCACATTTTCCTGTTTGCTTGTTCCCTCAAAATATTCATTCATAGCATCACCATCAGACTCTGTTACATTTGGGTTTAGGAGCACTTTTATTTTTGCACCTGCTGCTGCAATTTCTCCATCCAGTTCCACTTTTTCCATTTTTGATTTGATTATAGTTTCCTGCAACTGCAATGAATGTTGCTGCAACTGCAATGAATGTTTTTCCTTTAACGCTGCAGATTTTGCCTCCAGAGCTGCTTTCTCAGCTGCAGCCAGCCGAGCAGCAGAAGAAGTACTTGATGCAGTTGTTCTCCTTGATATATTGGATATGCTGTCCAGTGGGTCAACCCTTAACTGTGCACTCTGTTCCCTTTTCCAGGTTTTAACCTCATATGTTAAATAATTGAAGTTCATTACTCTGGGCTCATACCAGTCCAGAGTGTCAGTTTCTTTTTCCTCTTCTGATAAGAGCTCTTGAACAGCAATGTGCACCTTGTTAAACTCATCCACAGCCTGCTTGAACATATACATACATTTGTCAACGTCATCAATATTTCCCCCTTCTGTCATCAAGGCTTTTGTTTCGTGCATTCTCCTTGTGCACACTCCCAGTTTCCCTCTGCGTGTCGCAATCAGAGACCTTAAACGATCCTCCGCTTCCGCGGGATGCGCGTTCACACAGAGCTTCCTTTTGTCACTTTTTTTTTGTTTAGCGATCTGGCTCATAGTTCATATCAAACAGACAGTTAGAACGGGGCTTTAAACGCGGATCTCATCCGCACATCCATATTCACAAGCGCTTTTATTGTGCACGGCTCATCAGTGGGATTGTTTACTCACGCGTATCCAAACGGAGCTGCGCGCGCCCGTCTTCCTGGTTCATTTGTCCTCTACAAAAGTTTGCCAGACTCGTGTAGTTTTTTGACTCTGAAACGGCAAACCCTATGTTTGCCCTTCTGGTTCCTTTAGGCAGAGAAAGTCTGACACACGTCCTTTGGTTAAGCACGCACGGAGAGATGTTTAGTTTGATGTTGAGTGTGATTTATTTTAAACAATAACTCCGGTTGACTTTCCAATAAAAAACATAAAAGGCTCCAAAAAATGCCCTTGATTTGCGGCCAAAACAGGGTTCTTAATATATACAAAAAACAATACTTTTCTATGTGAAATAATATGTTAAACGCTCGAGAGCTCGCTGTCAAAAAACTGTAGGCTCTCTGCCTTGCCAACCTGAATGACAGGCATACTCCTTCCTTAAATGAGGTAGCACCCCTCACTCCCCAGGTGACACCAATATGGCAATCACCACCAAGTGCCTCAATAAACATATGAATGAACATTAGATTAACATCTCACACACTTACTAATTCATAAATCATAATTTGCCATAAACTAAAAATGTATTTACTTAAAATATATTAAACACAAAAATCTTTAAATGGCTCCAACAGTGTGTGTGTTTCATACTGGTTCCATATCGATGCTCCTCCACCGTCCAGTCCAAACTGCTGCTCTGAACCTTAAACGTTTTATCAGCGACCACTTCCAACTGACGGAACCCCCAATCTGGAAGAGACACACCACTCAGCTACCACACACACACACACACACACACACACACACACACACACACACACAGAGAGAGAGACACACACACACACACACACACACACACACACACACATCGTTTTTTGCTAAATGTATTGGGTTACACCATGTTATATGTTACAGCCCTAGTGTCAACCTAGTTATAAACTGCCATATTAACTTTATGAATGCCTGTGTGTGTGTGTGTGTGTGTGTGTGTGTGTGTGTGTGTGTGTGTGTGTGTGTGTGTGTGTGTGTGTGTCTGTCTAAAAATGAATAATTATTATGGATGACGTCACTGTGTCCGTTACCCTGAGAGCAGCTGATGTGTTGACGTGAACCAACCGCACGTCAGACAAGATGGTCTTCCAGGAATCTGAGTCTGTATCCCTGTTAGAGATGTCCTGAACACAGACAGACAGGCAGGCAGAGAGACACACACACACACACACACACCCACACACAGAGACAGACAGACAGACAGACAGAAAGACAGACAGACAGACAGACACACACACACATATTATATATTAGTAATTATAATTCATCAGTTGGTCTGAATCAGTGGTCGTCAATCTTAAAGCCCTACTTCACCGGTGGGAATATGAAGGTGTATTGAACTCTGAGATCCTATGTAGTATAAATATGCAAACATTTTAGAAATCGGTTCATCCTAGCCTGAGAAAAGGCAGAAAGAGTGTTTTATGGTTTCACTGTCTAACCCTACATTTTACTAATGGGTGATATCACTTCAGTAAAAATGTAGAGTTAGGATTAACAGGACAGCTGGGCCAAGGGAAGACTGAGGGAAGAAAAACCTCATTCATTATATTATAATAGTGATTTTATAATGATAGAACGCCAGTTCTGTATGGTTGAAATATTCCTTTAACTGCAGAAACACCTTATAACACTCGTGCGTTTCCATGGCACAACTAGATTGGATTAAGACATATACCGAACTAGACACTCGAACGGACCGTGTCACTTGTCTGAGTATACATGGCCTTTCAGGAATCGGATAAATGTCCGATGCATGGCTGTCTCCACTATGCTAGGTGGCGCTGTAGCCCTTTCAACAAGTGGTTATAGAGCCACGTCCGGTTCCCTTCCGGCAATAACCCTACTATTTATTACGTTGTCTCCTTCCACTTCCTTGTGAAATCTCCGCAGGGATTCTCGAGCAAGCGCAGAACGAGAACTCCGATATGCGATGTCCGATCCCTGTATACATGCAGAGAGAATGCCGACTATGAACGAGTTATCTAGGTGTTCTTATCCGACTTCTCTTGTCC
>CM047507.1:33311464-33353964 GCA_026122265.1 Ammodytes dubius | reverse complement strand
TCAATTTCTACTTCAGATAAGTTCCTCTTTTGTGCCGTAATGCGCTTATCCATGTCGCAAAACCTCTGGGCGAGGCCTCTAAACTGAGGAAATATAGGGGCGTGATACGATCGTTTTCAGCCTCCGCATTTATCAATAAGGGCCTGGCGTACGCTGAGATTGGCGAGATACGACTGTTTGATAAATCCCACGCGATACCTGGCGTAGGGAGGTATTTGCGCCAGAATCTGCACCAGTTTCCACGCAAGTTTGATAAATGAGGGCCTGTGAGAGTGGGTTTACTGTACACACACACACACACACACACACACACACACACACACACACACACACACACACACACACACACACACACACACACACACACACACACACACACACGCTCACACTCACACACACACACTGTCACTCACCCAGTAGCATCAGCAGAGCCGCTCCCAAAGCGGCCAGGTGAGAAAACTTGAGTTCGAGCGTCAGCAGGTAAATGAGAGGAACGCAGAGAGAGCCGCATAGAGCAGGCAGCAACCGCAGGCTCCACACACACACACTGCTGGGGTACTCTGGGACACAGACAGACAGACAGACAGACAGACAGACAGACACACACATTAACATTACAGTCAGAAATACACACACACACAGTAACAGACACACACACACACAACCAGACAGACAGACAGACAGACACACAGACAGACACACACACACAATCAAACCATGGTTACTACACATTTATTTATTTTTTTATTATTTAAAAAAAATGATTTGCTTACTTATTAGTTATTAAAAAAAAAGTTAAGAGGGACAGAGATGAAATGTGTCAGAGAGGGGAATGACATGCAGAGAACGACCCGGGCTGGATTCTAACCCGGGTCTGCTGTGAAGAGGACAGACAGACGGACAGACAGACAGACAGACAGAGAGGGGAATGACATGCAGAGAACGACCCGGGCTGGATTCTAACCCGGGTCTGCTGTGAAGAGGACAGACAGACAGACAGACAGACAGACAGAGAGGGGAATGACATGCAGAGAACGACCCGGGCTGGATTCTAACCCGGGTCTGCTGTGAAGAGGACAGAGACTCTATGGAGGGAGGGGGGGGTCTAACCACTACACCATGAGCGCCCCTAATAATCCTACACATTTTCTACCAATATATTTACAAACTTTTCAATGGCTGTTTCATTAAATTGAATCAAATCAAATTTCCCAGACCTTATTCAGGGCAGTTGGGATTGTCTTTAAGATCAAAGAAAAACAGAATTCAAACGGACTTACCTGCTCCAATTCTGTTCCACACAAAGTTCCCATCGAAACCTCCCAGGTGTGCTGCAAGAACACACACACACACACACACACACACACACACACACACACAGACATAGAAACACACACACAGACGCACACACACACACACAGAGACACAGACACACACACAGACACACACACACACAGATACACAGAAAAACACACACAGAAACACACACATGCATACACACACACACACACAGACATAGAAACACACAGACACACACACACACGCATACACACACACACATACACAGAAAAAACACACAATACGGACACACATAACACAGAAACACACACATTAATGCCTTGTACACACACACACACACACACACACAGGTAGTATTAATATGGTTGTGTATTTGGTAACCGACCTCCCAGAGCCAGGATCATGTGACCCAGTGGCGGTCCGCTGTCATCAACGAAGAAAACTCTCTTCATGTAGAGAGACACGAACTGACCATAGTACACTTCATCAAAGCTACACAGAGAGAGAGAGAGAGAGAGAAGCACAGAGAGAGAGAGAGAGAGAGAGAGAGACACACAGAGAGAGAGAGAGAGAGAGAGACAGAGAGAGAGAGAGAGAGACACACAGAGAGAGAGAGAGAGAGAGAGACACACAGAGAGAGAGAGAGAGAGACACACAGAGAGAGAGAGAGAGAGAGAAGACAGAGAGAGAGAGAGAGGACACACAGAGAGAGAGAGAGAGAGAGAGAAGAGAGAACACACAGAGAGAGAGAGAGAGAGACAGAGAGAGAGACAGAGAGAGAGGAGAGAGAGAGAGGACAGAGAGAGAGACAGAGAGAGAGAGAGAGAGAGAGACACACACAGAGAGAGAGAGAAACACACACACACACACAGAGAAACACACACACAAATAATCCAAATTAAAGATATTGTCAAAGTATTTGTTATGTATGTGTGTGTGTGTGAGTGAGTGAGTGAGTGGTGTGTGTCCCTGTTTGTGTATGTCAGTGAGTGAGTGAGTGAGTGCGTGGTAGTGAGTGAGTGAGTGAGTGAGTGAGTGAGTGAGTGAGTGAGTGAGTGAGTGAGTGAGTGAGTGAGTGAGTGAGTGAGTGAGTGAGTGAGTGTGTGTGTGTGTGTGTGTGTGTGTGTGTGTGTGTGTGTGTGTGTGTGTTGTTGTGTGTGTGTGTGTGGTGTGTGTGTGTGTCTGTGTGTGTGTGTGTGTGTGTGTGTGTGTGTGTGTGTGTGTGTCTGTGTGTGTGTGTGTGTGTGTGTGTGTGTGTGTGTGTGTGTGTGTGTGTGTGTGTGTTATACTCACACCACAGCATTGGGGTAACCGAGGCGACTCAGTCTGGTCCAAAGCGCCAACACAGAAACCAGAACTAACACCAGGTCAACCTGCGCTGTCACCACAAGGGGCAGCATCACACACACACACACACACTGCAGACACACACACACACACTGAAGACACACACACACACTGCAGACACACACACACTGCAGACACACACACACACTGAAGACACACACACACACACTAAAGACACACACACTGAAGACACACACACACTGCAGACACACACACTGAAGACACACACAGAGAGAGAGAGAGACAGACAGACACACACAGAGAGAGAGAGAGACAGACACACACACAGACAAGACAGACACACACAGAGACACACACACACACACACACACAGAACGAGACAGACAGACAAAACCACACACACACACACACACACACACACACACACACACACACACACACACACACACACTGTAAGTTTGTATGTAAACAAATGGGCCAACATAGCTAACAACATGCCAGTTTACAGAGCCTAGGCTGTGTATTAAATGTGGAGAACGCTTGTCTTGTCTAAATCACTTTTCTGTCACACAGTACGAACACGAACAGGTACATCATGAGGATATAGTCACTGGTTTTGAACACAAGCACTGATTCCACCTTTAAGTGGATAAAGTTTAGTAATCTAATGTTCCTCCCTCACCAAGTACCAGCTTTTAAGTTGGGATGAAATATTCAACCTTGTGCTTGGTTTATAAAGTCACTATTAATATGGTATAGGAGAAATACACAGACGCAAACAGACAAGGTTTAGTCAAATAAACACCTGAATGTACATGTTGGACCTTTGATTTATACTGAAAGAAGACATGTTATGGAAAATAAGTAGACAAAAAATCTAAATACCAAATTCCAGTACGTTTTCAAGAAATAAAATGTCAGACAGTGAACAACATATGAACAAATCCTTCTGTAATAACCTTCAGAATAGTGCTGAGAATGATTATGGAAAGTTTAGTTGATGTAAGTGCTTTAGAAGTTGAGATTTCTGGTTCATAGTATTGAAGAAAACTAATGTTGAGATAATGTACGTTAAAGATGGTTGTATAGGAGAAATATACAGACACAAACAGACAAGGTTTAGTCAAATAAACACCTGAATGTACATGTTGGACCTTTGATTTATACTAGTATGAAAGAAGACATGTTATGGAAGATAAATAGGCCTACACTCTGTGCTCTGAATCAAACCTGACGTCACTCATAACATTAGAAGCTGCTGCAGCCGTTAGCATTAGCCACACTGTTATAAAGCTAGCTGCTATCAAACAGTGAGTTACCTGAGTCCCCGCTCGTCTACGTTACGTCACCGCCGTTAAATCACGGTAGACGCTCGCCTGGTGACGTCACTCCGGGAGCTATGAACCGACCAGCCCTGTCGGTAAACGGCCCCGGTCCGGTTCCGCCGCTAGCCGTTAGCTTGTAGCTAGCTGTCTGTCTGATCGGGGTTTGACTGTTGATGCCTGAGGAGCCGCTCGGTGTTTGATTAGTTGGTTCTGCCTGGCTGTCAGGCCGCTCTGTCTCCATGGTAACAGCAGCAGCGTCTCTGTGAAAGTGAAGTCAGCGGAAGTAAAAGCCTTTTTAAAAAGGATATTGATATTATTTGCACTTTTAGACTGTCTTCTATTTGTTTTGGGCCCGTGAACTCACTCGGAGTCTGTGGCAAGGCATGGTCGTTTTGCTAAAGACTATTCTCTTCTCTCTCTCTCTCTCTCTCTCTCTCTCTCTCTCTCTCTCTCTCTCTCTCTCCCCTCTCTCTCTCTCTCTCTCTCTCTCTCTCTTCTCTCTCTCTCTCTCTCTCTCTCTCTCTCTCTCTCTCTCTCTTCTCTCTCTCTCTCTCTCTCTCTCTCTCTCTCTCTCTCTCTCTCTCTCTCTTGAACCCTTTGTGTGCCAAATGGTGACAAGATTGGGTTTTGATATTAAACAGTTTTGTCTGGATTATATTTCCTGAGTCGTTCCACATGTAGGCCTACCTGCTACTTGTGTCTGGGTGTGGTTGTGAAAAGTATTTGGACCCCATGAAAAAACAGGTTGGGTACCTTTTGTAGTTCTTCTACATTCTAAACAGGACAGGCTAGTTACTCTGTCATTGTCCTGGGTCTACAAACAGGTTTAAATTATCCCCTCCCCATAAAGGACATTTTTGTGATAAAGAATTTCCCTTTGGGGACTATACCTTCTAAAGGCTTTGACATGAGTCTTCAGGTTGACACGGCCAGCCAGGTCTGACCAGTTTTTCAGAAACCTGGCCAATTGACCAACCAGCCAGCCGGGTCCTACCACAATGAAGCTGACGAGCAGCATCAGCCTGTTTTAATTATTGTAACCACCAAGATCCTGCTTTCTGTATTGTTTCTAAAAACAAAAATAGACCTAAAAATGTTCTTTATGCAAAGAAAGACACAAGGCACAAAGAAGTCGTTAATAATTGAAGGAACAGATTTGAGTTCAAAGATTAAGAACTTTCTTTGTAATGATTTCAGTACTTTTGCAGTGATGAGAGCAGAATGAACTAAGCCTAAATGTTGCAACCAAACATAGGCCAACTTTATAGTTTTGAGGGTAGGTTGGTTTGGTTATTCATGTAGAGAACCGCCTTTTTTCATTTGTGTGTGAAGAATTTGTTGTTTTTTAATTGTTATTTATTTCAACAATACAACCAAAAGATTTCAAATGATTTAATGTCATTTGCAGAAATACAAAAAAGTGCAATTTTTGGTGCAGTCAGAAACTAGTAGCATAGAAAACTGTTTGCTTTAGTGAATCCTAAAGAAGGCAAGGCAAGGCAAGTTTATTTATATAGCACAGTTCAGACACAAGGCCACTCAAAGTGCTTTACAGGGGCAAAATACATAAAACACATTAGAAGACATTTAAAAGCGAATGAAAATAAGTAAAACATTTAAATTAAATTAAAAGTACAGGTTAAAATGGAAACAGAAAAGTCTTCAGACTCGATTTAAAAGAACTGAGGGTTGCAGCAGACCTCAAGTTTTCTGGGAGTTTGTTCCAGATATTTGGTGCATAAAAACTAAAAGCTGCTTCTCCTCGTTTAGTCCTAACTCTTGGGACTGTAAGTAAACCTGTCCCAGACGACCTAAGGGCTCTGGACGGTTCATAACGTATCAGCAGATCAGTAATGTATTTTGGCGCTAAACCATTAAGTGCTTTATAAACCAACATCAGTATTTTGAAATCAATTCTTTGAGTGACAGGAAGCCAGTGTAAAGACCTCAGAACTGGGGTAATGTGATCCACTTTTTTGGTCCTAGTGAGGACTCGAGCAGCAGCGTTCTGAATTAGCTGAAGCTGTCTGATAGATTTTTTTGGAAGGCCTGCAAGGACAGTGTTACAGTAGTCAAGTCTACTAAAGATAAATGCATGGACAAGTTTTTGCTTGCTGAGACATAAGTCCTTTAATTCTTGATATGTTTTTAAGGTGGTAGTAGGGGAGCCCGGGGCTGGTTGGCACACGGGGCAGGTTGGCACACACCTATTTTCTGGTGCTTGGAAGGTCACAGAAACAAAAAATGTACATCAAAATGTCTGTTTTATTTACTTGCACTCATCAACTATGTAAAAACATGTGAAAGTAACTAACTTTTTTGGCGAGGGTGAAATTTCCGTTTTATAGTAGCGAAAGTAAAAAAGTGGTCTTTTGACTAAACATATAATAAAACTGTGAAAGTTGGAGATATTGTAAATGTGTTATAACTAGTTTATAAACATAGGAATCAGCTACATTTTAATGTAAGATTTCATAGTCTGTGATGAGGAATGCTAGTTGGCTTATACAATTTCATCTCAAATTTGGTTAAAATGTGAGCGGGGCTGGTTGGCACACTGATTTGGGGTCTGGTTGGCACATGACAAAAACTATAAAAAAATTATGGTAAGCCATGTAGGCTATTATATATGAAGGGATATTTGTTTCCTTATGTGTGTATAGGCTACAAGTCTGTCTGTCTGTCTGTGTGTGTTTTTTTGTTAATGTGTTTCGGGGATACTATGGCTTTTGTGGTTAATGTCCCTTTAAAAAATTGTGTGACCCCTGACCTCATACAAAATTGTTATTTCTGATTTGTAATCCTTAGGTAAAAATAGGCCTTAGTTTTAAAACCTTCTTGTTATTTTTATTACTAGGCCTATATATGTTTTTTTAATTATTATTAAAAAATAAGGATACAATTGAAATTTGAAATGTAATCGGAATTAGTAATATTGTTTAATATTGGTTAATAAATGCTAATCAAGTTAATATTTTCTAGCTTGACCGCCAGCGGTTGCTCATTTTACCTTTCACAAACACACAAAGCACTCATAGTAGGTATATTATTGTATTTTGTTAATAAATAGACTTCTGACACATTAGGGCAAACAAACAAAACAATAGTCCTACTGATATGTTGCTTCAAATTGTTGTTTGGTTCTAAAATATGGGCTGATAATCTATTAAATGTTCATGTTTACTGTTTATTGGTTGAATTAAATGATCAAACTTTTAATTTGGTTGTTTAATTCTTTTTAAGTGTCACATTTCAACAGTGTGCCAACCAGCCCCCTAACGTGTGCCAACCAGCCCCACGATGGGGCTGGTTGGCACACATGCGCAACATTGCTTTAATCATACACCATCTTATTTTGCAAAATATATGTGAACAATTGAAACATAATCATCTATAGCTGAGACTTAAACCTTTCATATTCTGCTGGTTAGAATATTGAAATAAAAGAGAGTTTTTAAGGTGGTAGTATGCTGACTTATTAATTGATTTAATGTGTTTCTTGAAATTCAAGTCGGAGTCTAAGAAGAACAATGTCTCTGTGTGAACTGATTATTTTGTAGAGATCTGTTGATCTGTTAAACAATTGTGTGAGTGTAAGGGAATCAAAATAAATTGGTCTGCTGGGCTAAGTCAGAAATGTGCTACTATTTTAAAATAATAATGAGCCTTTGCTCCCCCAACTGTCCCTGCAAGTCCCTGGTTGATAAGATAGTTAGTCTCTCTACAAATACATGTGTGTGTTTATTGAGGGATGAGCGCACTCACACTCATTGTTGATAGGAGTAATGGGTAAGGGGGCCCATTGACTGGAGGTTTTCAGAGGCCCAGCCATTTGTGGGGCAGGCCTGGCTGCAGGTGAGGTGGAGGAGGGCGGGGGTATCGATGTGCCCGCGCTCGGCCCTGAGAGCGTTCCACATGCCGGGTCATGTATTGTACACACACGTGCACGCACGCACGCACGCACACACACACACACACACACACACACCACACACACACACACACACACAAGCCGGGTCATTGTGGTATGACCCGTTCCGGCTGGTTGGTCGATTGGCCAGGTTTCTGAAAAACTGGTCAGACCTGGCTGGCCGGGTCATCCTGAAGACTTATGTCAACGCCTTTAGAAGGTGTAGTCCCCAAAGGGAAAGGACAATGACTCAGGACAATGACAGAGTAACTAGCCTGTCCTAAAAGGTACCCAACCTGTTTTTTCATGGGGTCCAAATACTTTTCACAACCACACCCAGACACGAGTAGCAGGTCCATGGTGGGCGTGTCGGGATCACTATAAAGTGGACGAGAGTCCGACACACATCTAACCTGTCTTCACTCCTTCACCGAGAACTGACCGCAGCATCGAGCAGCAGAACGTTGGACCAGATTTTGAGCAGAAAAACAACTTGAATCTGCGAAAATAAAGGTAAGAAAAGTGTGTGGCACAGCTCTTATAGTTATGTTGTCTCTTAGCCTGTATTTTATTTTAGCCAATGTATGTAGTAGCTTGTGTATTAGCCTACTTTTAAATCAAAGTTTGCCACTAACTTGAAACTTTTTATTCTTTGCTGGCTTTTACTGCCTTTATAAAAGTAATTTATTTTAATTTGTAACAATGTTAATGTTAAGTATATTAGCATTATTTTCTGTGTTTCTTATAACCTGTAGCCTAACCTTTATATGCCTGTTTTTACTGCCTTATAGATGCAATTTCTCATCGTTTTTAACCATTTTTCTGCCTGTTTTAGACATTTTGTATTATCTCTTAAATACAATATTCTTATTTTTCTAATGTATTTTCAAACCCCTGGTATTAGAATTGCATTTTTGGTAACACTTTTATGTTTTTTATCAGTCACGTGACATCATAATTGCCACACCTGCTATATATTCATGCACTTCTATCTGTGTCTGTATGCTACTTGCTTCATGTTTTCACACACCACCAACCTGTTATCGGCTGGAAAAAAGGTTTGTGTCATTTTATTTGTCTGTGCTTGTGTCGTTTTGTTTTTGTGCTGATGTGATGTATTTTTGTAGTTTTTTAATGTTTCTTTTAAGCTATCCAGCTGCCAGGTGAACATTAGCATTAGCCTGCATTGCTAAATCTTGTACATTTACATGTTGAACTTTGGTGCTCATGTTTATCAATGTGCGCTGTCCCTTCTAAATGAAGAAATCTAAACGGAATAGTTTGACTATAACATACTCTTTATTGTAATGTGTTTTCCTACAGATGGCATCAGGTTCCCACTTGTCTGTCTTCCTCTGTCTGACCAGCGCACTGCTGATTTCAGGAACTGTGAGTGACATTTTAATCCCCTTTAAGTAATAAACAGTTCTATAAAATCTTTGCTCAAAACTACCTAAAGCCCATAGACGGACTACGAGATAATGGGCCCCTGGGCACAGACTCTTAAAGCCCCCCCCCCACCAACACACTCCTCCCTATACATAGGAGCACAGCAGTAAACAAAACAGGTGTAAAGTTGATAAGGCTTGGGTTGGTGGGTGATCTTGGGGAAGGCAGAGGAGAAGAGATGGGTCTTGAGGTGGGACTGGAAGATGGTGAGGGACTATGACAGATAAGTCCAAAGTGTAATCAGTTGATATGCTAATGGACTAACAATCTAACGTCTGTTGTGTGCAGGCTGCATCCTGTCTTCCTGGCTGGGCTGAACACGCATCTCGCTGTTTCATCATTGGTGCCCGTGACAGTTCCCGCACCTTCGCTGATGCAGAGGTGCGTAGGTTATAAATTTAAATTCAATTCAAAAAGCTTTATTGTACATATACTGTGATATATAAAATAATACAAACAATGATTTACATAAAAGACTTGAATTATTACAAGAAACACATCGTGTAACGGTTAAAATAAATAAATAATCAAATGTATATTTCAATTAATCTAAAAAAGAAAGCTAGTAACACTTTACAATAAGGGAACATCAATTAACTATTTAATGATTAGTGCTTAGTTAAGTTAATTCTAATTTGCTAAATAAATTAAAGATTCTATTAGCCTTCAGGTTATCCATGACAGTGAAGTTTTTAACCTTCTAGAGAATGATTGTAGTATTTGCATAATGCTTTTGTTTCTGTCTCCTCCATCAGTCCGTCTGCCAACGATTCGGTGCGCACCTGGCCTCAATCCACAATCAAGACGAGCACTATTTCATCAGCAATCTGATTTACCAGAAGTTTGGCAGCTTTCCTGTGACCTGGATTGGGTTAACTGATACAAAACGGGTGAGATATTTTATGTAGACTTGCGCTGGTTCAGCGAGGTATGTGTAACTTGTTGCTAAGTAATAAACTAACGTGTCCCTAGAAATGTGAGAGGGCTGCAATGATATCACCCAAAGATGACAAATGGTCACTATAAATAAGAGCTGGATTTATAGAAAATCATGTATTATAAAAAAAAAGGGAGGGGGGGGGTTTGAATGTGCCTTCCGCCTGTGTTAACTACCAACCTGGCATTTGTGGCGCCCCCTTTTGGCCAGACTGAAAATGCTTTAGTGAAACCGTTTCTACAAACGTGCTGATAAGCACCAAGTTTTGATGATCGGACAGTTGGTCAAACAGTTAAGGCAAATTTAAAGTTAAGCTCCGCCCTTTGCAAAGACGTTTTGGTCAACGGTGGTCATGTTTCTTGAATGGTTAATTTAAGTTGCTTTATTAGTCAATGGGTTACATCTCCCCTCAAGTTACTACACTTGGAGGTGGTCAGAGCGCAGGGTCAGCCATAGTACAGCGCCCCTGGAGCAGTTTGGGGTTAAGTGTCTTGCTCAAGGACACAATGGTAGAGATGGTGGGCACCGTAGATGTAATAGCAGCCACCACTAGTTTTACTACTAACACCCTCCTGTCCGGTGCCAGGGATCCAACCAGAGACCTCATGGTTACTGGGAGGAGGAACCAGAGACCTCATGGTTACTGGGAGGAGGAACCAGAGACCTCATGGTTACTGGGAGGAGGAACCTGTCACATTCTAGGCCAGGGGTGTCCAAACTTTTTTCACTGAGGGCCACATACAGAAAAATCTACGAAGGGCCGGGCCACTTTGCAAAAATAACACATTTATCAGGACATGTAGCTGCTCTGATGTTTAGTTTTCATAGTGTCTTCGTAATCCTTCTTCACGGCATCACTTTCCTTGCACATTAAACAGACACATTCCCCTCTTGTTTATATGCCAATGACACACCCAGTGTTTTCTGCCTTTGCTTCCAATGTCCAGCAGGGGGAAAATAGTATCCAGCCGAGGTCCCGACCCTCGTAGGGGGTCCGGGGGTATGCCCCCCCGGGAGATTTTTTAAAGTGAAATGCATGAATCTGGTGCACTTTTAGAGGGAAATTAAGAGGCTAAATCTGAAGAATTATGTATGAAAAAAAAATGGAGACACTGTGTCAGATGAATTAGAAGCTATTGGAGAAGGACACATAGATTTTCCATAATATTAATTTAAAATAAAATATTATGCAGGGTCCTCTGGGATGGGCTTGTTGCTCTTTTTCTTTTATGGGACATATTTCTCTGTAATATAATGAGTGCATTTAAATTATTTAAAAATTAAAAAGGGCCATATTACATTATAATTTTAAAATGTGCCACGGGCCAATCAATCAGTGTTTGACACCCCTGCACTAGTGGGTTAACTAAGAAATGCAAAAAAAAAATATATATATATTTTTTTTTTTTTTCCAAAGGGCCATATTACATTATATTTTTAAAATCGGCCGCGGGCCAATGAAAAGCGGGCCGCGGGCCGCAGTTGGCCCGCGGGCCGTAGTTTGGACACCCCTGCTCTAGGCCATCCTAACACCCCTACCAAATCTCGCTAATGACACAATACACTTGTGCATGTCGGCCCACTAAGGTACAATTTCAAACTAATTGGACTCATGGGGTGAAGGGCGTGGCCTTTAGAACATTGAATTGTTTTTAGCCCTTCTGTCAGGGGAATAGTAACAGTTCTGTAGACAGTCACTCTGCGTTCCAAATCTCATACTTTTTCTTTTTACTACACTACATACTAAAGTACAGAAGAGTTTTAGGGCCACAGAAGAGGAAAAAAATCAGATAAGGAAGTTTATTTTTTCATTATGTCGAGAATAAAGACAAATACTCCAATTCTATTGGAGTTAGTGGGGCATTTATGTATTTTCAGCATACTACAATTGACGTGCATGTATTGGGACGTCCTAAATCTTTTTCTGGCCTACTAAATAGTAGGGAAGTATGGGTATTGGAACGCAGGTTCAGTTTCTACCTACTGATTGAAACCAATAATGTTTCCAGGAGGGAAAGTTCAAGTGGACTGATGGCTCGAGGACTGACTTCCTCCCCTGGGCTCCTGGTCAGCCTGATAACAATAAGGGAGATGAGGACTGTGGAATCATGAACTTCAGAGGTAAATATTATCTCCTGATTTCCTGAGGCTTTTTCTTATTGACAAGAAACACGGGTTAAAAACTGGGGGGGAATGATGTGTCTTATTTCTGCTACTGTTCACACACAGAAGGGTTGCTGACAATTACCGAATTAACCCTTTTATAAATCACAAGATCCCTGTTAAATCCAGAAGTGCCTTTTTATTTTTTATTTTGTACTTGTTCAAATGGTTCATGGCCACGTTATGACAATCTGTGCACAAGCCGGACCGACGGTATGTGCTAGAACTAATGGCGTAAAAGAAAGACCATCTTATGGCGGGAGTATGTATTGGCTAATCAAAATTATCCCACCAAAAACAAAAGGGGAAACGGGACACATTGCTAATTCTTGGTACTCGGGGCCTGACACATTTCCTGGGCTTCTTCTTAACTTGTAAAGCAAGTGGTGGACATTTTCTTTTGCTTTGTTTATTATTGTTAGTAAATGTAACTTTATCATGTCTGTCAACTTGTTTCATCATTTTCACCCAGTGGTTCTTTTCTTCCTAAAGGTGGATCCAAGTGGGATGATGAGGGATGCTCGGGAAGGAAACCGTTTGTCTGTGCCAGGACTCAATGATGCCTCTGGCCGTCCGTGATCACATGATCACATGGAACATGGCTATGTCACTTCCTCTATGGTGACATCACAGTCTCGTATGTCATACTTTGATTATAAACAAACTACTTCTAATGATTCCAGATCAGAATCCTCAGAAATCATTAATAACAAATATAACTCTTTACCTATCCTGACACTTTACTAAAGTGAAGATCAGGTTTGTTAACGGATGGGAACAGTTCTCTCTTAATTTCGTGTCGTCGATTCATTTAAAACTCAATCAATGCAAAATAAAAATAATAAAATAATAACCTGCAAGTGTATTGTGTGTGTGTGTGTTGGGATTATGAAGGGGGCTTGTTAAGTTATTATCAAATGTTGATAATTACTCATTTCTGTGAAGGTATTAAAGGTGCTACGAGGAACTTTTTAAATATTTCTGAAACGGTCTCATTTTTCCTCTGATCATAAATTAACAGCAAACGAGACCAGCAGTGCAAAGAATGCTGTTTGCATATAGTTTCTTAATACCTTGTCATGGGTATACGCTCATCCAGGAACAACAGCTGGCGTGGTAAAAACACTACTGCTTTAGTCCAAAGGGGGCGCTGGAATTAACACAGTGAAGTTCCTGGGAGCACCTTAACAGTTGCTGCTGCTTGTCTTGGCCATGGTCTCGTTAAAAATAGTTCCTAATCTCTGTTAAGTTATTATCAGAAATGTAGATAATTACTCATTTCTGTGAAGGTATTAAACAAAACTCAAATTTTTGTAACAAATGAATCAGTTAATTGATTGAAATGTTTCAACTGTCAGGGCCATATATGAAGAAACATGATAGTAGAGTTTGAAGAATGTGGAAATATTCTTTTACAAACAGTATGTAGCTTTCATGTTTAGTTTGTCAGTAACATGGTAATTAAAGAAGCTACGAGGAACTATGAAGTTCTGTTGATTCAAGCGTCACAAGTCGATTGATTGAAAAGATTCCTCTGTAAATATAGAATCATAATTGTGAAGTTTGAATAATGTGGAAATACTGTTTTACATACTGTATGTTGTTTATTATTTACATTAGTCAGTAAGGATGAGTCTTTGTGCTTTTCTTAATTAGCTTGAATTAAGCTTGTGTAGACGTCACAGATGCAACTATATTGGTAATGAAATAATTCTATCATATGTGCTGCAGTGTGCTGTGATTTACCCACCTTTTTACCCGGGGCTGCTGTGGTGAAATGTGTAGGGCTGTAGTCCACTGTAGGGCTGTGCGATATGGCGATATATATCGTCTGACGAAACAAAAACGTCTATCGTTTCATTTTATGCAATATCGTTTATTTCGTTATGTTGCAAATCCCACTCTTTAGGACACAAACTATACATGTAGCTCGCAGTTAAGTTACTGTTAATTCAAACCGAAGATTTCCTACTGCGTAACTTCACATTAAAAGCCTTTAACTGGTGAAATGTGAGGAATTAAAGTTAACTTTGACTTTTATTTTGAAGCAGAAACACTTGGCGCTTCCTAGTTCCTGGCCCTGCTGCGCTTCCATCACACTATTTCCAGCTGACTGCACCAGGCTTTTCTCGCTTGTGTGATAATCAAAGTTAATTTCGGACACTGAAACCCATCGGTAACAGACCTGTCGGTGTTTGCACCATGGGGAGAGGATCACATATCCCCGCTGACAGAGCAGTCGAGCCGGCGTTACCCGGGCAGCGCTCGACCGGCTCGCGGGGGGATAGCAGCCGAGCTAGCGAGCTGTTATCCCCGCGGGCTGTCGCGCGCTTCCCGGCTTGCAGTAATGCGCGGCTCGGCTGCTCTGTCAGCGGTGAGAAGCTCCTGCGCTCCCCGGGGCGCTCACCCTCACCGCGTGGTGAATTTACAAGCCACCGCAGCCTCAGCTAAAGAGGATAGCTCTATTAGGCTAATGAGTTAAGCTAAGGAGGAATCCACCAATTCAGTCAATTCTGTGCCCTGAAACCCCACACGGCACAAAACTACTCAAATGTCACATTTGCATTTTCTATTTTGTTGAATGCTTAAATTTGCGTTTGAATTAAAGCAGAAAATAATCAATATGGGTAAATACTTTATTTGTTGAGAATTTTATTATTTATATGACATTTTTATATTTATTTATTAATTGAATTAACAGAAAATATGTTATATCGTCATATGTATCGTTATCGGGAAATTAAATTCCTATATCGGGATATGAGATTTTGGTCATATCGCCCAGCCCTAGTCCACTGGTTTACAGGGTTGGTGGTTCGATCCCCCGTCTCCCCGCCACATGTCCGAGTGTCCCTGGGCAAAGAGACACTGAAGCCTAAATGTCTGCTGATAGTTAGCCTGCACCCTGCGTGGTAGCTGCTGCTGCTATCGGTGTTCTGAAACAGTCAGATTTTTCCTCTGATGATCATAAATGACATGTAACAGCAAACCAGACCATCAGTGCAAAGAATGCTATTTTTATATAGTTTTTCTTAATGCCTTTGTCATGCGTACGCTCACCCAGGAACAACAGCTTGCGTGGTAAAAACACTACTGCTTTTGTCCAAAGGAGGCGCTAGAATTTACACAAACTGAAAGTTCCTCGGAGCAACTTTAACTCATATATCTTTA
Organism: Ammodytes dubius; assembly: GCA_026122265.1. Lineage (NCBI taxonomy): Eukaryota > Metazoa > Chordata > Actinopteri > Uranoscopiformes > Ammodytidae > Ammodytes > Ammodytes dubius. The sequence goes on along the minus strand of CM047507.1, from coordinate 33,338,402 downwards.
TTGTATCCTGACCAAGTTCACACATCTTAACTCTGTCAACTTAAAAACAAGATGTGATGTTAAATCTGGGCTTTCCTAGGCTATTCAGACAATTTGACTACATTTTTTTTAATCAACTCAAAATTAATTTACTCTTGTTTGAATAAATTGCATATTTTTGCAAAGCTATCTGAATAAAACCAAGCAGATCTGTTGATCTATTGAAAAGTCAGAACTGTCACTCATTCTTTTTGCCTCTTCAGTCTGAGAGATGTTCTCCATGCTGTGGTGAGACGCCCTGACACTCTCATCCTTCTGACAGATTATTGTTATAAGGTTTCCCCAACTGTATTAATGTATTGTCTTGTCCTGTGTGTGTGTTACACACACACACACACACACACACACACACACACACACACACACACACACACACACACACACACAACCTCAACCAGTCTGTCTGTCGTGTGTGTGTGTGTGTGTGTGTGTGTCTGTGTGTGTGTGTGTGTGTGTGTGTGTTACCTGTCTGTGGGTAGGCTGTCTTCACTCTCCACTTCTTCCTGAAGTTTACAAAGGTAAAGTGGGTCAGGATGTGTTGAGGTCATTTCTATTATGTAAAACACTTTGAACATTTATTTAGTGGACGCATTTCTAACGCTCCCTTGCTAACCCCTCTCTTGGAAACGCATGAATAGATATTCTATAATTATATTAGATTAGATATTCAGTTATTGTTAACGGAATTTAATTTGCCTTATGATTGTATAATATTTTAATGCTCAAACAGCTTTCTGCCTGTTGAACTTTGTCCCAGTAAACTTAAAGAACTCCAAAGAGTTTTGCTAAACTTGCATTTAGGACAACTTGTTTTTTAGCCTTGAAGAAGAAAACTGCCTACTAAAGAATTGGGCACATACAGATGTATGACACATTCATGTGCACAGTGGTTGAGAGTTGATGGGGAAGCTTTGGAGGAGTGAATGACTCCCATATTCTGTTATCAGACATTGTATGAAGAATAACACCAGCTGAGATGAGTTTCTGGGAATATCTGCCTAATTAAAAATCTTTCTGCTTTCGCCAGCAAAATTGAGGGCCAGACACACAAACCGAGTGTCTTCGCATATACAACTTTTGGACCATAAATATCAGTGCTATTTCTGTTCAGTTTTTGTATTCAACCATGTACCCAACATGGAACATTTGTTTACCCTTGCTGCTGTTTGCAATTAAAGATCTCCTGCTTTGAAGAGTGCCTGACTCAGATCTCTTTATTCAAAAACACTTGGGTTTTTAATAATAATTCTACTAACAGTTATAGTGTTAGCGTCGGCAGGACATTTAAGCAGTGGCCAGAGATCAGTACTCAGGCTCAGACAACCAAGGCCGTCCCTCGGGCTATTACTATTAACACTACAGGTGATACTCGTTTTATTAGAATATCATGGAAAATTAATTGGAATTGAGGCAAGAATTCATGCAAAAGGAGCCCAAACCAAGTACTGAGTACACATGGATGATTATACTTTAAAGAGGGCCGACATTTCTGTATTTAAAATCCCTTCTTTATTGATTTCATGTAATATTCAAATTTTCTGAGATTTTGAATTTGGGGTTTTCATAAGCTGTTAGCTATAATAATCAAAGTTATAACACAAAGGCTTGAGATATCTCACTTTGCATGTAATTAGTCTATATAATATATTATTTTCACCTTTTAAGTTGAATTACTGAAATAAATGAACTTTTGCATGATATTCTAATTTTTCGAGTTTCACCTGTATGTATAAACACTATCAACCCTTCTCCACCTCCTCCGTTCTCTGCCAACCATAATCGGTGCATGAACATGAAATTAATCAGTTTGGACTGAATCGGTCCGGTCATCATCTTTTGAGTTTAGTTTGCTTTATTCTGATCACAGATTCACAACATTACACACATGAGTAAAAAAACACAAACAATTTAAAATAAAAAGTTCTCATCCTAATTTTTACATTGACATTTCTTATCAATAGTGCTGATTATCAAAAAGGTGTTTTTTGTTGAGGCATTACATTTTAAAACTATCCTACATAGTATAAATTGCAAAAAAGAGAAAAAAAACGCTCCATGTCAAGCGGCACATCACGGGGACAGTAAAAGACTGTAAGCACCGGCGCTTCTGCTCTCAATACACCAGCCAGTGTTGACATGCAGCTGACCGGCGCGGCACTAGGTTTAGAAGGGTGGGGGCGGTTAGTAAGGGTATCTGTGTTTGGTTTCTAGTTAGAGGGTTTGGGGTATAAGTTAAGAGGAGGAAGTCCTGTTAACAGTTACACTTTCTGCAGAACTCTTAGCAACTGTTAGCAGGTGGATGTCTGACAACAAGCTATCACTTCACATGGGGAAAACTGAGTCCATATTGTTTTGGATCAAAAATTTAACTGAAAAAAAGCCTCGGATTTTAAAGAGGACCTATTATACTACTTTTCTGGTCTTAATTTCTTGTTTTACACTGCTATAGAGCAACCTGACACGAATCACATCACAAAAAAACTGTGTAGATTTTCGGGAAGCTCTTTCTCTTATTTTGGCGTCCTGTCAACACTTGAGTGTGTGTGCTTCGGCAATCTCCGCTCCCTCCGCCTGTGCATCGGCCATCTCCGCTACCCTCCCCCCCTCCTGCAAACCCCACTCCGTTGTGATTGGTTACCTTCCTTCCGGAACACTTTCAGTGGCGGGAAGCGCGAGCATGGACCTATAAGGGCGCGAGGCAGACGCGAGGCAGACGCGAACAGGGAAGTGACAGCATTACCATACATGGAAACATCCGCGTGGTGACTTCACAAAGTTACATGCGACGTCACAAAGTTACAAAGGGTAGACCGCTTTGAAGACGTGACTTCTCGACTGGCTAGAATAGTGTTTAGTGCTCTGCACAGACACCCCAGACGGTCAGCAGGGAATACGTCAAAATGCATGTAAGTCATTATTTGATAATTTAGTATGGTTAAGCATGACTATGAATCATCATAACAACGTTTATAGGTCATAAAAGTCCAAAAGCATCATAGGTCCTCTTTAAGGTATTAACTGGAGATTCTGAAATTACATCCAAGGAATCAGCCAGTGTTTGGCTGTGTTTTAGATTGTAACTTATCTGGTGTAGGTCAGGCTCAAAAGGCAATCACCAAAATAAATCATAGAATCCGTTTTTTGTCCAGAATTTCAAAGTTTCTGGATCAAGGAACAATGTTAATTTTAGCAGGAGCTTTAATTCAGCCTTATTATGACTGTGTGTGGCTCATGGTACAGTGGTGTCACGGTGCATTGGAAACATAGGCTTCAGACCTCGCAGAATAAGTTGGTCAGGCTTATCTTTGACCTCCCCATGAGAACTCATCGTGAATCTTCCCACTTTGAGAGGTTGGGTTGTTTGAAAGTAGATGATTGTGTATCTCAGATACAACTGTGTATGGTACATAGGATTGTAAATGGGGATGTTCCCAAATATTTCAGAAATTATTTTAATCTAGTAAGTGACGGTCACAGGCATTAAACTAGGGGTAGCTCTTCTGATTTTGTACCCCCCAGAGTTAAGACTAACATGGGAAAGGATTTCTTTTTTTATGCTGGAGCTACACTTTGGAATAGGTTACCCGGTACACAGAGCTGGCCCGAGGCATAAGCGAACTAAGCGGTTGCAGGGGGGCCCCCTCCAACAAAAAAAAGTGTGTTTAGTTTGTGTTTGATATTGACATCATATTATACAAATGTAAGTCCTCATACAAAAAAGCAATAAAATGTTTTGGTCTAGATAATTAATAGCCTAAAAATGTAATCAGTTTATCTGGGAGCTAATCCGAAATTAACTGATCATGTCACGTTCACATCCATGCACAGTGTGTATTGAGTTTATTTAAAAACAATTGGAAATGGGGCTGCCCTCAGTTGCCCATGCACTGTGAATAGTCTATAGCCTATTTCAGCCTCGTCTGTGGAAAAAAAGATACAGTAGCTGGACAACAGAGTTCTTCTGCTTCGTTCCTCTCACTGAATTTAAATGCATTCATTATATTACAGAGAAATACGTCCCGTAAAAGATAATGAGCTCCAAGCCCATCCCAGAGGACCCTCCATAATATTTTATTTTAAATTAATATTTTTATGGAAAATCCATGTGTCTTTCTTCAATAGCTTTTTATTCATCCGACCCAGTGTCTCCAAATAATTTGTTCACATAATATTTCTCAGATTTAGCCTCTTCATTTTTTTCTCAAAGTGCACTAGATTCATGCATTTCACTTTAAAAACGTATAAAAAAATCTCCGTGGGGGGCATACCCCCGTGCCCCTCTAGGAGGGTCGGGATCTCAGCTGTCATATATTTTCACCCATCTAGACATTGGATGAACTAGCAGAAAAAACGGAGTGGGGATAACATTTAACAATGGCTAATAATTTAGGCAGTGCTACAATCGGAGAGGGGCCCCCTGATCATATTCCGCTTAGGGCCCCATGAAGGCTTGGGCCGGTTCTGCCGGTACACTCAAGTTAGTCAGGAATTTAGGCAGTTTTAAAAAGGCCCTGAAACAATGGCTTAGACGCCATAATTAGGCTTGTCTTAATGGTGGTCATTGTTATGTGTGAGACTTTTATGTATCGTGTACATTTTGTGAATGTTGATGTTTGATTTGCTGCTGATTGTCCTCTTCTCCTGCCCAACAGGGACCACACTGGAAATAAGCCTTCGGGCTTTGTTGCTATTTATGTATTTTATTGTATGACCAAGAGTGCTGTTCATATTTTTAAATCAAATAGTGAAATAAAATCATTCATTCATTCATTCATCAAACAGTCCAACTGAACAAGCCAGGTATGGGCAGCCATAACAGTAATCACATACAATATAGTCTACAAAATATGATTCAGCAAGAATATACTTTGATCACAAAAAAACTAAAAGCCACAAAAAATGAAAAAAAGTTTTAATTAAACGGAAAAATCTCATAAAATGAAAATGCGCAAAAAAACATAAACAAATTACAAAAAACAACAACTCGCAGTGTATCTAATGTATGATTATCAGAGGAAAAATTTGACTGTTTCAGAAATATTTAAAAGTTACATGTATACATGCAGCACCTTTAAACATGTATCTGTTCTGACTGTCCATTCCTGTGTGTGTGTGTGTGTGTGTGTGTGTGTGTGTGTGTGTGTGTGTGTGTGTGTGTCTGTGTGTGCGTGCGTGTGCGTGCGTGTGTTTGCACATATTGCAGAAATAACAATAAAGTTGACTTGATTATTCTGACTTTGTCCAATGGCTTTATCTGCTGCCATTTACCAGCAGACTCTGTCCCGTCTTATCTTTCTTATCAGATTAATATTAATAATAATTAATTATTGAGCTTCAACTTCAGCTGAAAGACGTGTCGCAGTTTATTTTCTCCTCTACGGCTGAAGGTAAGGGATCAACTCTGCTCTCATTTTAAACAATATTAATGATAATTTGATTATTTCTAGTGTAAATCGTGTTGGAAGTAGATAGTAGGGACGTAGCCTTACGTAGTTTACCCATTTATATAAGGTTTGTATAAATGTAATAATGCTGTAGTTACCAACACTAGTCGAAAAAGTCTGAAATCTGCTTCGTTAAGGAGTTTTTGCTTTTGTCGGTTGGTTCTAGTGGTCCACAACGTTCTGGAATGTTGGTTTATTTTATTATGTCTAGTGTATTAATCGTGTTACCGTAGAAACACAAAAATATGTGGAATTTTTCCAAACTCAAAACTCAGGGTTTAACAGGAAACTAGAGACGAAGGAGGTGACACAGCCGTTAACAGAGATCCTCCATTTTGTGTCAGTGTTATAAAAGTATCAGTACTAGTTACATAACAGTGTGTTGATGCAGTAATCTAATCTGACAGTGGGCTGCAGACCATAGTACAGCGCCCTGGAGCAGTTAAGTGTCTTGCTCAAGGACACAATGGTAGAGATGGTGGGCACCGTAGGTGTAATAGCAGCCACCACTAGTTGTACTACTAACCTCCTGTCTAGTGCCAGGGATCCTCCATTTTGTGTTACTGTTATTATAGTGCTGGTGACATATGAGTGTGTTGATGCAGTAATCTCATCTGACAGTGTGCTAGTGTGTTAGTATGTTGACTGCAGACCATAGTACAGCGCCCCTGGAGCAGTTTGGGGTTTAGTGTCTTGCTCAACAGGTAGAAACACATTCTCACAGTTTAAACCTGCAGTGTGTAGAATTTTGGGTTTATTTCCTAGCAGATTTTGTGGAAAGTAATTATACGTTATAATTATAAAGTACGTTTAATTTAGTGCATAATAGCTGAAATTTTTTTTTTAATTATTATTTTTTTCCCTTAGAAAGGGTCTCATATATGTCCATATTTCTGCATATTTTGGACCAACGCCTAGTGCCGCCATCTTGAAAGTGTCATAGTTGGAATGTCATCAGGTGCATTGTTTAAAATTTAGAATTGTTCTTGTCCTTGAAGGCCACTGTAGCTTCTGTTATTATTCAAAAGGGGTGGGGTTACCCAGGGAGTGTTGCATTCTAGAACTTTGTAGATGATGTCATATTACACACTGCACCTTTAAAGTAGAACATAATAAAACAATATTATATAAACGTCCTCACTTTACTGTTGATTCATGGCTCCATCTAGTGGCCTGATAGTAGAAGTACAGCAGCTGATAGCAGCTTCCTTTGCCTCACACTGTCTGACTGCAGTCACCTGTCATCAATGGGTTATTATTTAATTTGGTTAACTTTCATGTTGATAGGATGTTTTTGTTTTTTTAATTCCCTATTATTTAAGTTATTATTTCTAGTAAATTTTGTAGACAGTATAATGCTCGAATTTCACAATTTCCACCTCATCCCAAACACAGACTTTTAATGTTTGATTTTGTAATGTATACTTTTTAGGATGTACTATTTAATTTTTACGAACAAAAATTAGTGTCAAAAGAGATTTTGGATGCAGCCTTTTTTCTTTTTAAGAATCAAAAATGTAGAATATTAATTTTTTCAGCATGTTCTAAGGAGAAAATTGATTAAATAATTTATCAGACGATTACCAAGGTTGAAACCAATCTTTACTAAATACAAGTAAAAGTTTGACCATAAATTCATGACACCCTTTTGTCTTTTTATTTATTGCTCAACATTTGCCTTAAGTTTAAAAAATGTCCTTGGAAAACTGTAAAGTAGAGTACGCCATGTTAGTTTGTTTTATTTTGTCTTTTGTTTGTGTGTTCACTTCTTCACACTGTTTGTGTTTTTAAAAATAAAATCCAAAAATAAAGTATTTAAAAAAGAAAAGTTTGACCATAAATCACTTTTTTATTGTAATGTTTTTTTCCCCCCTACAGATGGCATCAGGTTCCCACTTGTCTGTCTTCCTCTGTCTGACCAGCGCACTGCTGATTTCAGGAACTGTGAGTGACATTTAAACATATTTTAATCCCCTTTAAGTAATAAACACTAGGGCTGCAACTAACGATTATTTTGATAATCGATGAATCTGTCGATTATTTTCTTGATTAATCGATTATTAATCGATCAGTGTTTTGGTCCGTAAAATGTCAGAAAATGGTGAAAAATGTTTATCAATTTTCCAAAGCCCATGTTGACTTCCTCAAATGTATTGTTATGTCCAAAACACAAAGATATTTCAGTTTACTATAATAGGATTAAAGAAACCAGAAAATATTCACATTTGAGAAGCTGAAATCAGAGAATTCGTATTTTTTTTATTAAAAAATTACTTGAAAAGATTAATCGATTATCAAAATAGTTGTCGATTATTTTAATAATCAATTAATAATCGATTTGTCGATTAATCGTTGCAGCTCTAATAAACAGTTGTATAAGATCTTTCCTCAAAACTACCTAAAGACCCGTGTGCCTGAGGCCTGTTTGAATATGATAACAACATTAAAGCTTGCGTGGGTAACTTTTTCACTGTAATATTTGGCAAAAATGTCATATAAGCCATTCAGCTATATGCAGGTGAAGTGGTCTGAGAATATCTCCTCATCACTTTGCTCTCCCCTGCCTCTGTGTGCCGGCCCCAAAAATTGCCACCGCTCATGTACACTTTGACCAATCAGAGCGAGGCTCCGATTCTCCGTTCTTATTGGCTGTTGTGACTGTCCATTCACTTTGGCACGGCTTTGTTGGTGTAGAGCGTGTCAGGGAGGGACCATAGGGGAGGGACCAAAGAGAACAAGTGGAGCGGTTAGGGCATTTGGATTCAAATCTCTATCCCGGGTTGTGTTGACAGTGAGTTGACATTGGAAGAAGTAGAGCTAAGCTTCCCCAGGGAGAAATCTAGTTTGGCTAAAGAGGACCTATTATACTTTTTCGTCTTTTCTGACCTATAAATGCTGTCATAATGTTATACAGTCATGCTAAATTATATGAAGTGTCAGATAATGACATACATGCATTTTAGACAAATTCCCTGCTTGCTGCTTGTCTGGGGTGGCAGCATTAAAACAGAGTGAAGAGGGAGACAGAGGACAGTTATGTTTAGGCTCTAAACAGAACATTTTTTCAGAGAGGCTAAACTGCAGTGCCAAAGTTAGGCTGAAAAATAGCATAATAGGTCCTCTTTAACTAAAGCTACTTAGAAAAAAAGGAGCTGAAATATGATACAAGGTCACTGAGACCTCACTACACGTAAGGTCACAGTAACCTTTGACCTCCAGAATCTATTCAGTTCATCTTTGAGTCAGAGTGGACATTAGTGCAAAGTTTGAAGAAAATCCCTCAAAGCGTTCTGGAGATATTGTGTCCATCATGATATGTCCAAAATGTAATCAGTTGATATGTTACTGGACTAACAAACTAACCTCTGTTATGTGTGTAGGCTGCATCCTGTCCTAGTTACTGGGCTCAACATGGAAATCGCTGCTTCATCGTTCTTCCCTCTCACAGCAGCTTCAATGATGCAGAGGTACGTAGGTTATCAATTAAATTCAAAAAGCTTTATTGGCATGAGTATTGTGGTAAACATTATTGCTATAGCATTAGGCCTACAGATATTGTGTTAGAACGGTCAGAACAATATGTACATAACAATGTGATTAGTACAAATGTACAACAATGATTTACATGAAATAGTAGACTTGAATTATTACAAGTAACACATGTATAATACAATGGAGTAATGGTAATACATTTTAAATAAAATAAAATAGTAAATACTAAAATAGTAAACTAGATATTTAAATTAATCTTAGTTAAGAATAAACTAAGTATAGCAGTTAGTTACTGCTTAATTAATGCTCATTAAGCATTAATTAAGCAGTTATTAATGATTGGTTCATAGTGAGTTAATGCTTAGTGAGCATTTACTAATTGTTCATTAATGTTCCCTTATTCTAAAGTGTTATAAATATATATTTTATATATATTAAAAAAGTTATAAATTATATGAAAACTAATAATCATAAAAATAAAACATTGAGGTCTGGTGTAGATGACCATTCCCTCAAGTCGTGGCATGTGAAAATGAATTGTCCTGTGAGGACGGAGCTCTCTTTTCTTTCCACCGTTCTTATGTTTAGTTGGTCCTCAAGTGAGTTGATACATTTTGATGTTTTGCTCTAATTTGCTAAACAAAAACAAAAATTATATAAAATAAACCTTCAGGTTAGCCATGATGGTGAAGTAACCTGTCAGAGAATGTTTGTATTAATTGCATAATTTGCATAATGATTTTGTTTCTCTGTCTCCTCCCTCAGTACATCTGCAGACTTTTGGGTGGGCACCTGGCCTCAATCCACAATCAAGACGAGCACTATTTCCTCAGCAATCTGATTGACCAGAAGTTTGGCCACCGTCCCCTGACCTGGATTGGGTTAACTGATGCAAGACATGTGAGACATTTTAATTACACTTGTGTAACTTGTTGCTAAGTAATAAACTAACGTGTCCCTAGAAATTATTTCTCTCTAGAAACGTAAGCAGGCTGCAACAACCTCACTGAAAGATGACAAATTCTCACTATAAATAAAGAAAATCTTGTATTATATGAAACTATAAAAATGTGTGCGGACTTTTGAATGTGCCTACCACCTGTCGCTAACTGACAACCTTGCATTGCAGCGCCCCCTAGTGGCCGGGCTGAAAATGCTTTGGTGAAACTATTGCTACAAATGTGCTGATGATAAGTACCAAGTTTTGTGATGATCGGACAGTTGGTAGCCTGCGTTTTGGTCAATGGTGGTTTCTCGTTTCCACCCAGCGGGTCGGGTCGGGGCGGTTCGGTCCGCTTATTTTGGCTTTTCATTTGCCAAAAGTTGGGTAGGGTCCGTATATAAGCGCACCTAACCGCTCTAAGATGCTCCTAATTTTGGTACTCCTTCGTTGGGGTAACAGCCATCTGAAAGGGTGCCGAAAAGGCGGAGCTACACACTGCCGTCCGTTGATTGGTCGAAAGAATAATTTCCGCATTAAATCACTGTTTTTTTTTTTTTCTTTTTTTTTTTAAGTCTTTATTGAACATGGTTAAAAAAAACAATACAAACAAAAATAAAACGATTGAGCAGTAAAAAAGGAAATAAATAAATTAAAAACAAACAAATGGGATCCTCAGGATCCTAAGCAACAAATACATAACTAAAATAACATAGTTCATGTTCAAAAGGGATAGGAAGAAGTTTTCTGGTCCTACCCCCTCTTATTTTTTATAATTGTTTACAAAAGAAATAAATGCTCAGTTTGAATCAGTCAGTGTCTATGATGTTTGGCTCGTGGGTTAAACAAATCAAAACTTTTCGACAAAACAATAACAAAATAAAATAATGGAACAGATTAACGAAAACCATCAAATTGAAAACAGAAAAACAGAAATTCACTGCTCCATGTCATAACAATTCAATGTTTGATTTCTGAAGAGTTTTTTTAGTTTACTATTCAGCTCGACAAGAGTGAGGAGAGTCTTGTGCTCAGCAAAAAAAAAATGTGAGCGCAGCACTCTGTTTATTGTGTGGTGTTTTCCTCTTCTAAATTAATCAGTTGGCTACACTGTGTCCCACTGCTACGCTGCCGCAACCAGCGCTGTTCCCTCACCGTCTCTGTCTGCAGGCACCAAGCATACATTTACCAGCGTAATACGCTCACAACAACATGCGGGGAATACATAAAGAAGCGGCTGGTTTGACCCAGCAAAAACGAGAGACCGCTGGCTTGACCACAGTTGTTCCACAGCCCGATAGTTTGACCCATATTCTGGTGGCGGCTATCGCAGTCCAGCTCAAACCTCCCCCCCGCCACCCCACCAGTAAGGGTAGGGTCATAAACCCCGCTCTACCAGTAAGGGTAGGGTCGGTGGTGGAAACACCACCATATTCTTAAAAGTGAGCTGTCCCGCTCTGAGCCGCTCCGACCCCACCCACTCCAGTCGGTGGAAACGAGGCTTAAGGCTGCATACCAAATTTGGTGATGATAGTTAAAAATCCATGAAGGAGATGTCATGTTTTTTTTGCCCTTCTGTCAGGGAAATACTAACAGTATGTCAGTCTGTAGACAGTCAGTTTCTACCTACTGATTAAAACCAATAATGTTTCCAGGAAGGATGGTGGAAGTGGACTGACGGCACGAGGACTGACTACCTACGCTGGGCTCATTATCAACCTGATAACTACAAAGGAGATCAGGACTGTGCAGTTATGAACTTCGGGGGTAAATATTTAGTGTGAATGCTGTCTCTATACTTACATTCTTCGACTTCATCTTCCGTACATTTTGTAGAGATCTGACAAAATATTGCATGTGTATACTCAACTTTTCAACTCCTTTCATACTAATGAGAACTTTTCAAACTATTTCAAACCTTCATACTCAGCTATCCAGTTTAGTGTCAGCTAGTTATGTCTGTCAACTTGTTTCATCATTTTCACTCAGTGGTTCTTTTCTTCCTAAAGGACCAGTGTGGGATGATGACCATTGCCAGAGAAAGTTACCGTTTGTCTGTGCCAAGAATCACTGAGGCCTTTGGTCGTACGCGACCATAGGGAACACAACGATGTCACTTCCTCTATGGTGACATCACACTCTTCTATGTCATACTTTGATTATAAACAAACTACTTCTAATGATTCCAGATCAGAATCCTCAAATCAGTAAAAACAAATATAACTCTTTACCTATCCTGACACTTTACTAAAGTGAAGATCAGGTTTGTTAACGGATGGGAACAGTTTTCTCTTAATTTGTGTCATCGATTCATTTAAAACTCAAATCAATGCAAAATAAAAATAATAAAAAAATAACCTGCAAGTTTATTGTGTTTCTGTTATGAAATCCTCTTTAAGAAATATAAAGAAACCTGAACAAATTATTAAAGGTTCTCTGAGGAACTTTTTATTTGTGTTTATTCTAGCAGTGGGGTAAAGTGAGACAAATGCTGTGGGGTAAAGTGAGACACTAGTCCGACATTAGTTTTGGAATATTTGGTTTTCAAGCTAGGATCAGGATTGTAACTGTTACAACATGTTTTGTTATGGTAGTTTCAGAGTGGAAAAAGTAAGTGGATCAGTCAACCCCCTTGATTTCTCTGTCTCAGTTTACCCCTAAGCTGAGGGAAAGTGAGACACAAGACAACTTTTTTTTAAAACAATCATATTCTCACTGCCTTTCATCCTGAATACATTTTGATAATGTCAATTGCTAGGAAACATCCTGAATTAATGGGAAATGTGTAAATTTGACTGATAAATCATTTCAGCTCGCTTAGAGGGGAGCAAATGTAAAACGTGTCTCACATTACCCCACTCTCCCATATATCAAATGTAAAATATAGCAACAAAATATACATCCTACAAACTAATAGATAAAGTTGAAATGCACAATATAAACTTACAAACAATGCTTCTTATGGGCTCAACACAGGCCGATGCGAAGGATTGAACTCAAGGAGATGAGGAGCACATTTCCCCTGCGTTCCAATCCCCATACTTCCCTACTATTTAGTATGCCAGAAATAGATTTAGGATGTCCCAATACATACATGTCAATTGTAGTATGGTGAAAATACATAAATGCCCCACTAACTACAATAGCAATTCGGAGTATTCGTCTTTATTCTTGACACAATGAAAAAAAATACTTCCTTATCTGATTTTTTTCTCTCCTGTGGCCCTAAAACTCTTCTGTACATACTCTTTATTCACATAAAGAGTATGTGAATTGGAACGCAGGGTATGATGCAAATCAATAGGCAAAATGGCCGACAGGAATTATGACTTGAACCATGTGATCTAACAGGACCAATAAAAAACAAACACTTTCTGTCGAAATTTTTTTTATGTTAATATAAGTGTTAAATCGCTCTTTATTCATACAGTGATCACTTACATAGTGTGCGCGTTTCATAAAGTCGATCTCTCAGTCAGCTGCTCTGCATGTAATCGGCAAATGAACTTTTCGGGGATCCCACTACTGATAACCAATCAGAAGAGAGAACGCTACAAACCAGCACCCGTCTCACTGCCGGTGCACGCGCAGAGCGACAGATGGGTGAATGTGTTTGCGCCTACAATGGCGGAGCAGGTAAAAATCCTTCCCAATGTCTGTTTTGATAGTTTTGATCATGTTTTATCACACTTATGGATCTGAGATGATGCTAGATAACTCTCTGCTTGAAGACCGCAGTGCATTAATGGGGTGACGTAGGGACGAGCGAGGGGACTGCTAACTGCAGTAACTGACAGGAAGTTAGCTAAATTGACCATTCCGCTTACTGAACCTTTAATATTTTCATAGCAGTTTTTGGAAGTTGACATTTTTGTTTTCAGCGCACACCCATTAGGCTGCGGACAGGTAGCAGCAAGAAGCATTTTCCTGAATCACTGACTCCACCTTTAAAGGGGAGTACATTTGAATGATACCAGAGGGTTCAAAAATCTATCTATCTATCTATCTATCTATCTATCTATCTATCTATCTATCTATCTATCTATCTATCTATCTATCTATCTATCTATCTATCTATCTATCTATCTATCTATCTATCTATCTATCTATCTATCCATCATCCACATATCCACACTGTAAATGATTTTTGTTGTTATCACAGTAATATTACTGTACTGTCAGCATTATCTTACTGTATTTTCATTATGCAGTAAATTACTGTCGATTTGCTAGGAGTGCTGTTTGAATTATGTTATATTATCTAACAGCGGTTGATGATGCCATTATAACTCTCTCGGTCCTGTTATTCCCTAAGATGGCTTTTTTAGTACTCATTTTGTAATTGTGTGACTCTTAACACTACCACTGCCACTACTACTACTACTAATACAAATCATAATATGAGTAAAATCTGCAGATAAAATGTTGTTACATTGAAAAAATTAGAAATTAATGTTGGCCCTTTGGCAAAACTAATTGGGGAACCCTGCTCTATACTCTATACTCCCTCTATACTCTGGTAACCAGTTTACAATGCCTAGGCTCGTATTTTTATTTTGCCTTAATTTAACAAGGATATGATAATAATAAAATGTCTTAGTCAGTGTTTACAGGAAGAAGGAAACAGACCTGGCAACCCCGATGAAACCTGGCAACCCTCACAGGTAGAAACAAGTCCCTATTGTCTCGTACACACGCACACGCACACACACACACACACAGATTCAGAGAGTTGGCTTGGCTCCTGACATTGGTAGAAACAAGTCCCTATTGTTGTCTGAACCAAAATCTATCCACACACACACACACACACACACACACACACACACACACACACACACACACACACACACACACACACACACACACACACACACACACTAAAACACACAGACACACGCACACACCACCCACACACACACACACACACACACACACACACACACACACACACACACACACACACACACACACACACACACACACAACACACACACACACACACACACACACACACACACACACACACACACACACACACACACCAACACACACACACTGTAACACAGACACAAACACACTAAAACACAGACACTAAAACACACACACACAAACACACACACACACCCACACACACTCTGTAACACACACACACACACACACACACACACATATACACACACACACACACACACAGACACACTGTATAATTGGTAGAGTAATCACACAAAGCCCTTTTCTCATGGGTAGTGTGTAATAATTGTGTCTATGTAGGTAATGTGTAAAGTAAATGACCATAATTCATCAAAACACTCCGGTCCTCAGTGTTGGGAGTAACGCGTTACGTAAAGTAATGCATTACTGTTATGCATTACGTTTTGCTGTAACGCGGTAATGTAAGGCATTACAGCAAAAACAATGGTAATATGTAACTCGGTACAAATGTAAGTAACGCGCGTTACTATGCATTTTAAACCCAACATTTACTGGTTTGTTGTTTTTATACAAATTGGCCAACACCGCGAGATTCGCAGAGGAGAAAAGAACCCGCGCTAATGTTAACTTCGTCTTACTGCTAGAGGAGAAGAAAACTCGATTTAAGATGCACTACTGGCTTCCGTCTCACTGCCCAAGTTTTAGCTGCTCTGGGTAAAAGCAAAGAGGAAACCAGAAGAGACCACATCACTTCCC
This sequence comes from Ammodytes dubius, assembly GCA_026122265.1. Classification (NCBI taxonomy): domain Eukaryota; kingdom Metazoa; phylum Chordata; class Actinopteri; order Uranoscopiformes; family Ammodytidae; genus Ammodytes; species Ammodytes dubius. The sequence goes on along the minus strand of CM047507.1, from coordinate 33,322,796 downwards.
TCCTTACAACGGAGTGCCACTCCCTTCCAACGGAGGAGCAGCTTCTGCGATCTGATTGCATGTCCCGAGTCCCGAGCCCTGATACACAGAGACATGTCGCCAAAACTGAATGCGCAACTATGGAACTGTACAGTGAAGCAGCCGCCCCCTCGTTAGTTTCAGTCTACATCCGACACAGTTAATATAACCACCGCATGGACAGCGTTTAAATAAAGCCTCTAATTCTTATTATCCTAAGGGCTTTGATGCATATTATGAAATCTAAACATAACGGCGGCCGTGATGGTGCGTAAAGGACAGCGCAGTTGGAAAGCTCTCCTCAGCGCTTGCCTCGCACCCGGACGAGAGTCAAGCAGCTCCGCCGGGCGGCGTCCGCCCGACAGCATGTCATTCTAATGCTGCTGCATCCAAATCATCCCGCAATCACCAATTTGATACCAGAAAAGTTGCCAGCGTGTCTGTTTCTCCCCAGCGCACAGCAAAGGAGATATATATTTAGGCTACTATTGTTATTATAAAATGTCACGCAAAAAAGAGACGATAAACAAACATAATGGTCAGTTATCATTTAGATTAGATGGCAAGATGATAAGGCAGATTCTTTGGAACAACTAAAAAAGGCAAAAGTTGATGATGATGTGAACAACTTGTTTGTGCTTTTAAGTCGCCAGAACGCAAGAAACAAGTCTTTGAGGCTCAATTTTTTTTTACAATCTACAGTAGTAGGCTCAAGCTCTTTTGATATCAATATAAATACCTAAAGATACAGTATTTCTATTATAAAATGTATTGCACCATGAGCCATAACTGTGACCATTAGCCTATATTATATCCTTGTGTTAGCCTTAAGCCTAGCTCAGTCATTATGCCATACCACGTTACCTCCTGCTGTGTAATGAGCTGCATTGAACACAAGAAGATCTATTAAGAACACCAAATCCATTTTTCCTGTTATTTTGGTGAAAGTAATGCAAAAGTAAAGTAAAAGTAGTGTAATGCCTTACAATTCAAAGACAGTAAGATTGTAATGTAACTAACTACTTTGAAATGACAGTAACAAGTAATAAATACCGCATTACGCTTTTGAAGTAACTTGGCCAACACTGCCGGTCCTGTGTTAATATTATCTTAAAATCTGGCACAAACTCACACTTTGATTAGAGGATAAACTGGTTGCATTTTGGAGGTCAAGGGTCAAAGTCACAATGCCCTTACGTATTGCATACTCAATATCTCCAGAACGCTTTGAGGGATTTTCTTCAAACTTTGCACTAATGTCCACTCTGACTCAGAGATGAACTGAATAGGTTTTGAAGGTCAAAGGTTACTGTGACCTTCCATATTGTGAGGTCTCAGTGACCTTGCAGAACAGACAGACTTGAGCGAGATGCATCAACAGACATAACTGGTATGTTGAACGCTGAATGACCCAGGAAACACACGTACACATGGATTGTTTTTTTTTGTCTCCATTTCCGTGAAATGCAGGAATTTTTTTATCATCTTCCTCATAGAAAAAAAAGTACGACGTGGCAAGTTCCTTACCAAACAGGTCAGCCGGGCTGTAATCACACACACACACACACACACACACACACACACACAGACACACACACACACACACAGTCCCACACACACACACACACACACACACACGACACACAGACACACACACACACACAGTCCCACACACACACACACACACACACACACACACCACACACACACACACACACACACAGCCCACACACACACACACACACACCACACACACACACACACACACACACACACACAACACACACACACACACACACACACACACACACACACACACACACACACACACACACACACACACACACACACACACACACACACACACACACACACACACACACACACACACACACACACACACACACACACACACACACACACACACACACACACACACACACCACACACAGGTAGGCCGGGTCTGTACTCCAGGTCGGAGCAAAGATGTATAAAAAGAATCATCTTCCTTTCCCGACACATACACCTGTCGAACATCACCACAGCAAAGGTAACATTGAATTAATGAACTGCTTTCATATTTCCATTATTCAATTAAGTCTTAACACTGCAGGTGAAAAGGGTAAAATGTTTAACTTATAGATATCATCAAGAAACCAGTTTATAATTGACATTAAAAGTGTTATTTTTTGTAGTTTAGCTATTTTAGAGATTTTGCATAAATATACAAACGTGTCAATATATTTAATTTATTTTTTATTTTTTTATATTTGGGCATTTTTTTTTATGCTTTATTGATAGTGTAGAGACAGAGTTGAAATGGGGCAGAGAGGGGAGTGACATGCAGAGGATGACCGCGGGCTGGAATCAAACCCGGGTCTGCTGCTGGCCGAGGCCCATGGGGGGGACGCCCTACCAACTGAGCTAAGGGCGCCCCCAATATATTTAATTCTTACAAAGAAAATGAGTGTCAAAAGTTATCACGAGAGATTTTGGATGCAGCCTTTTTTCTTTTTATGAATCAAAAAATATTCTAAAAGTTTAGAATATTTATTTTTTCAGCATGTAATGAAAATGTATTAAATAATGTATCAGACGATTACCAAGGTTGAAACCAATCTTTACTAAATACAAGTAAAAGTTTGACCATAAATTCATGACACCTCGTTGACTTTTTATTTTCTGCTTAACATTTGCCTTAAGTTTAAAAAATGTCCTTAGAAACCTGTAAAGTAGAGTACGCCATGTTAGTTTGTTTTATTTTGTCTTTTGTTTGTGTTCACTTCTTCACACTGTGTTTGTGTTTTTAAAAATAAAATCCAAAAATAAAGTATTTAAAAAAGAAAAGTTTGACCATGAATCACTTGTTAATTGTAATGTTTTTTCCTACAGATGGCATCAGGTTCCCACTTGTCTTTCTTCCTCTGTCTGACCAGCGCACTGCTGATTTCAGGAACTGTGAGTGACATTTAAACATTTAAATCCCCTTTAGGTAATAAACATTTGTATAAAGCACAGAGGCTAAACTGCAGTACCAAAGGTACTCTGAAAAATAGCATAATAGGTCCTCTTTAACTAAAGCTACTTAGAAAAAAAGGAGCTGAAATATGATACAAGGTCACTGAGACCTCACTACACATAAGGTCACAGTAACCTTTGACCTTTGACCTCCAGAATCTATTCAGTTCATCTTTGAGTCAGAGTGGACATTAGTGAAAAGTTTGAAGAAAATCCCTCAAAGTGTTCATGAGATATTGTGTCCAAAATGTAATCAGTTGATATGTTACTGGACTAACAAACTAACCTCTGTTATGTGTGTAGGCTGCATCCTGTCCTAGTTACTGGGCTCAACATGGAAATCGCTGCTTCATCGTTCTTCCCTCTCACAGCAGCTTCAATGATGCAGAGGTACAGAGTTTATCAATTTAAATCCAATTCAAAAAGCTTTATTGGCACGAGTATTGTGGTAAACAGTATTGCTATAGCATTAGGCCGGAGGACGGAGCTCTCTTTTCTTTCCACCGTCAATATGTTTAGTTAGTCCTCAAGTGAGTTGATACATTTTAATGTTTTGGTCGGGTTTTTACTATATCTAAATTATATTGTTCAGTTTTTAAGTGTCCATATTTGGATTAGCACTGGAGCACATTAATTGTTTTACCTACTGTATGTAACTGTCCCATTTGCATTTGTGTTTGTGTGTACGTGATGTCTTAAACTGTGTAATGGAAGCTCACTTTTAAACTGCAACACAAGTTTACCTACTGGTACAACTAAAGTAACCTGAACCTGAACCTGGTCTAATTTGCTAAATAAAAAACTAAAATCCTTCAAGATAAGCTTTCAGGTTAGCCATGATGGTCAAGTGTTTAACCTGTCAGAGAATGTTTGTATTATTTGCATAATGATTTTGTTTCTCTGTCACCTCCCTCAGTACATCTGCAGACTTTTGGGTGGGCACCTGGCCTCAATCCACAATCTATATGAGCACAATTTCCTCAGGAATCTGATTTACCAGAAGTTTCACCACCATCCCCTGACCTGGATTGGGTTAACTGATGCAAAACATGTGAGACATTTTACAGTTTTTTCCGATTGCTAGTCCACAGTGGGCACAACTGTAGCTCAATGTGCAAAACTCTAACTACAGTCTGCACTACCAACAGTCACTGGAGCTGAACAGTTCACTTCACCTGCAAAACAGGTTCAGTGCATCAAACACTATGAACCAGCCTCATTGCGATAACACACACTGTGACTCAGAACCTGCTCAGAGTACAAACACTAGCATCAAACCCCAATACACAAATTACAAACTTTTAAGCTTTACAGTTTAAATCATTTGAGTTATTTCACACAAATTACGTAATATTTTCTTTGATTAAAGGGTGAAATTATTTCACGTGAAATTGTATATTTTATAACATACCATTTTTTTTTAGAAAAACTAAAATAAATGAAAATCAGAATGTTGCTTCAATAAAATTTCCAAATGTAGTATCTATCTGTGTAAATATTCTATAATACAGAAATCAATTCCTTTAATGTACTGTAAGGATGCAACTCTAAGCTGTTTGTTTGCTGGAAACTTCGTATTGCAGATGCAACTTTAGATTTTTGCAGATTGGGTTGCACTCTCAACCCTGCCTCTCTCAATGAGAGACCATGATTCACAACAGGGTCTATCAGTGTAGCCCTTACTGTATTTCATCAGACATTACAGCTCTATGTCTTATAGGTCTTCCTACACACATCCACACTCTCACTGCCACTCTTCTCCCTCCAACAACCTGTCTTCATTGGTCCATTTCCAAAAAAAATATATTTTTGAGCTTTCCCTTTATACTGTATATATGTTCGCTAACAAGTCTAAACAAGACATCTTAGTGTTTCAGTTGAAATTGCAATCAGCAGTGTTTGAAATGCACTAGGCATTCATTCTGTTTTGAATGTGTTTACAGTTGTGGCAGCAGTGTGTTAGCATTTGAAAAAAGTGCTGGAAATCCACAGTGTTGTGCAGGCTGTGGTTAAGCTAGGTGAGATAGGTGTGTAGAGTTTGGAAAATTGTGTTTAAGCAATGAAAATCGAGCTACAGTTTGGTCCGAATGAACCGCTGCTCTGCATACTGTTGTTAGAGTTTTGCACATGTCGCTCCAGTTGTGCCCACTGTGGTTTAGCGATCGAAAAAAACTGTAAGTAGACTTGTGTAACTTGCTGCTAAGTAAGAAACTAACATGTCCATAGAAATTATTTCTCCCTAGAAATCTAAGCGGGATGCAATAATATGAGATGATGATGAATAAGATGATGAATGCTCACTATACAGTATATTAGAGCTGGATTTAAAGACAATTTGTATTATATAAAACTATAAAAATGTGTGCAGACTTTTAACCCTTGTGTGGTGTTCATATTGTTGTTACACAGCCAGTGTTCGTGGGTCTGGTGGACCCACTGCATTTTAGGAGGTTTTAATTCAACACAATCAAACATTTTATGTTAAAATACTCAACAGTTGTTTACTTCAACCTATTTGCAGGAAATGTAAACAGCATATATGTTTAATATTTGCCCTTTACCTTTGTTAGATCACATTTATGGATAAAGTACCACTCGTTTTTTCTCAGTTTTTGAATAAAATTTAATAAAACAAGAAAAAAATATATAAAAAAGATGTGAGGGGGATGAATTCAACACATTTACAGATGAAGCAGGGTTTTTCATACTTATTGATTTTAATTTATTTGAACTTCATTGGAAATGTAACCCATTCAGGTCACTTTACACTACAAAGCTAATGGGCTGGTTCTAGGGCTGGCTGCTGAAGGCTGGTCCTGTGTCTTCGTTTTGGAACTAGCTGATGCTCAATCTTATCCTCTTTTCAGAGTCACTGTCAGACTCTGAAATTTCAGAAATGTGATCGTCACTTTGATATCGTAACTGCTTTATGCAAATGATGTGGTCCTGATGACATCATCGGTCTGTGACCTTCAGCTCTCACTGGATTGGTTCACAGGCGAGTGTGAAGCAGATGGCATGAGGATCAGCACCTCTAAATCTGAGGCCATGGTTTTCAGTAGGAAACCGATGGATTGTCTACTCAAATAGGGAATAGTCTTTACCCCAAGTGAAGGGGTTCAAGTACCTTGGGGTCTTGTTTGTGAGGGAGGGGACAATGGCCTAAGTTTGGCAGAAGAATCGGAGCAGCGGGGGCGGTATTGCACTTGTTTAGCGCAACGTTGTGACAAAAAGAGAGTTGAGTTGGAAGGCAAAGCTCTCGATCTACAGATCTATCTTGGTTCCTACTCTCACCTATGGTCATAAAGGCTGGGTCATGACCCAAAGAACTAGATCGCGGGAAGTGGCAGAAATTGGTTTTCTCAGGAGGGTGGCTGGCGTCTCCCTTAGAGATAAGGTGAGAAGCTCAGTCATCCTGAGAGATTTGGAGTAGAGATGCTTCTCTTATGTGTAAAAATGAGCCAGTTGAGGTGGTTCGGGCATCTGGTAAGGATGCCCCCTGGGCGCCTCCTTGGGGAGGTGTTCCCGTCACGTCTAGCTGGAGGGAGGCCTTTGGGAAGACCCAGGACTAGGTGAAGAGATTATATCTCCACACTGATCTGGGAACACCTCTGGATCCCCCAGTCAGAGCTGGTCAATGTGGCCCGAGAAGGAGAAGTTTGGGGTCCCCTGCTTGAGCTGCTGCCCCCGAGACCCGACCCCTAATAAACAGTTTATGATGAGTAATGATCATGAGAGAGTGAGTGATCCTCACATTCTGACACCTCTAACTCTACATCATCTTTTAAAGCTTCTCTCTCTTCCGAAACCTACAATTGTCCCACTTTTATTAGCCCTGGGTCCAGTAGACCCGAACATCCTGAATGTAATATAAATGTGTAGGGGGGGTGTACAGTGTGTGTTGACCAAATTTTTTTTCTGATATATGTTCTTCGCAGTAAATGAGCCAAGGCCATTGAGTCTCAGTTTGAAATTATAATTAATAGTATAATTTTTCTTTTGATAAAAATTAAAATGGGTCCCACAGACCCGAACACCACACAAGGGTTAAACAACACAACCTGGCATTTGCGGCGCCCCCTTTTGGCCGGGCTGAAACTGCTTTGGTGAAACTGTTGCTACAAACGTGCTGATAATAAGTACCAAGTTTCGTGATGATCGGAAAGTTGGCAGCTTGCAAAAACATTTTGGTCAATGGTGGCCATGTTTCTTAGTCGGAAACACCACCGAGATTCTTAAAAGTGAGCTGTCCCGCTCCGACCCGACCCGCTCTACTCGGTGGAAACGAGGCTTAAGGCTGCATACCAAATTTAGTGATGATAATTCAAAATCCATGAAGGAGATGTCATGTTTTTTGCCCTTCTGTCAGGGAAATACTAACAGTATGTCAGTCTGTAGACAGTCAGTTTCTACCTACTGATTAAAACCAATAATGTTTCCAGGAAGGATGGTGGAAGTGGACTGACGGCTCTAGGACTGACTACCTACGCTGGGCTCATTATCAACCTGATAACTACAAAGGAGATCAGGACTGTGCAGTCATGAACTTCGGGGGTAAATATTTAGTGTGAATGCTGTCTCTATACTTACATTCTTCGACTTCATCTTCCGTAAATGTTGTAGAGATCTGACAAAATATTGCATGTGTATACTCAACTTTTCAACTCCTTTCATACTAATGAGAACTTTTCAAACTATTTCAAACCTTCATACTCAGCTATCCAGTTTAGCGTCAGCTAGTTATGTCTGTCAACTTGTTTCTTCATTTTCACTCAGTGGTTCTTTTCTTCCTAAAGGACCGTGTGGGATGATGACCAATGCCAGAAAAAGTTTCCGTTTGTCTGTGCCAAGAATCAATGATGCCTCTGGCCGTCCGTGATCACATGGAACATGGCTATGTCACTTCCTCTATGGTGACATCACAGTCTCTTATGTCATACTTTGATTATAAACAAACTACTTCTAATGATTCCAGATCAGAATCCTCAGAAATCATTAATAACAAATATAACTCTTTACCTATCCTGACACTTTACTAAAGTGAAGATCAGGTTTGTTAACGGATGGGAACAGTTTTCTCTTAATTTGTGTCATCGATTCATTTAAAACTCAATCAATGCAAAATAAAAATAATAAAAAAATAACCTGCAAGTTTATTGTGTCTGTTGGGATTATGAAGGGGGCATGTTAAGTTATTATCAAATGTAGATAATTACTCAGCTGCAAACTTTTAAATATTTCTGAAATGGTAAAATGTTTCCTCTGATCATAAATTACATGTAACAGCAAACCAGACCATCAGTGCAAAGAGAATGCTATTTTATATAGTTTTTCTTAATGTCTTTGTCATGGGTATACGCTCACCCAGGAACAACAGCTGGCGTGGTAAAAACACTGCTGCTATTGTCCAAAGGGGGGCGCTAGAATTAACACAGTGAAGTTCCTGGGAGCACCTTAACAGTTGCTGCTGCTTGTCTTGGCCATGGTCTCATTAAAACAAAGAGTTCCTAATCTCTGTTAAGTTATTATCAAAAATGTAGATAATTACTCATTTCTGTGAAGGTATTAAACAAAACTCAAATTTTTGTAACAAATGAATCAGTTAATTGATTGAAAATATTCAACTGTCAGGGCCATATATGAAGAAACATGATAGTAGAGTTTGAAGAATGTGGAGATATTCTTTTACATACAGTACGTAGCCTTCATGTTTAGTTTGGCTGTAACTCTGGTAATTAAAGAAGCTACGAGGAACCATGACGTTCTGTTGATTCAAGCGTCAGAAGTCGATTGATTGAAAAGATTCCTCTGTAAATATAGAATCGCAATTGTGAAGTTTGAATAATGTGGAAATACTGTTTTACATATGTTGTTTATTAGTTACATTAGTCAGTAAGGATGAGTCTTTGTGCTTTTCTTAATTAGCTTGAATCAAGCTTGTGTAGACGTCACAGATGCAACTATATTGGTAATGAAATAATTCTATCATATGTGCTGCATATGTGCTGCAGTGTGCTGTGATTTACCCACCTTTTTACCCGGGGGTGCTGTGGTGAAATGTGTAGGGCTGTAGTCCACTGGTTTACAGGGTTGGTGGTTCGATCCCCCGTCTCCCCGCCAAGTGTCCCTGGGCAAAGAGACACTGAACCCTAAATGTCTCCTGATAGTTAGCTTGCACCCTGCGTGGTAGCTGCTGCTGCTATCGGTGTTCTGAAACGGTCTAATTTTTCCTCTGATGATCATAAATTACATGTAACAGCAAACAAGACCATCAGTTTAAAGAATGCTATTTCCATATAATTTTTCTCAATGCCTTTGTCATGCGTACGCTCACCCAGGAACAACAGCTGGCGCAGTAAAAACACTGCCGCTTTTGTCCAAAGGAGGCGCTAGAATTTACACAAACTGAAAGTTCCTCGGAGCAACTTTAACTCATATATCTTTATTGTATCCTATCCAAGTTCACACATCTTAACTCTGTCAACTTAAAAACAAGATGTGATGTTAAATCTGGGCTTTCCTGGGCTATTCAGACAATTTGACTCAATTTTTTTTTATCTACTCAAAAATCATTTACTCTTGTTTGAATAAATGGTATATTTTTGCAAAGCTTGCTGAATAAAACCAAGCAGATCTGTTGATCTACTGAAAAGTCAGAACTGTCACTCATTCTTTTTGCCTCTTCAGTCCTGAGAGATGTTCTCCATGCTGTGGTGAGACGCCCTGACATTCTCATCCTTCTCTCACAGATGAATGTATTTTTTTTTGTCCTGTGCACACGCGCGCGTGCACGCACACACACACACACACACACACACACACACACACACACACACACACACACACACACACACACACACACACACACACACACACACACACACACACACACACACACACAACCTCAACCAGTCTATCTGTCAGTTCCTCCTTTGCGTGTGTGTGCGCGCGTGCGTGCGCGTGCGTGCGTGTGCGTGCGTGTGTGTGTGTGTGTGTGTTACCTGTCTGTGGGTAGGCTGTCTTCACTCTCCACTTCTTCCTGATGTTTACAAAGGTAAAGTGGGTCAGGATGTGTTGAGGTCATTTCTATCATTTTGTAAAACACTTTGAGCATTTATTTAGTGGCATCAAGTGGACACATTTCTAACGCTCCCTTGCTAACTCCTCTCTTGGAAACGCATGAATAGATATTCTATAATCAGTTATAGTGTTAGCGTCGGCAGGACATTTAAACAGTGGCCAGAGATCAGTACTCAGGCTCAGACAACCAAGGCTGTCCCTCGGGCTATTACTATTAACACTACAGGTGATACTCGTATTATTAGAATATCATGGAAAATGAATTGTAATTAAGGCAAGAATTCATGCAAAAGGGGCCCAAACCAAGTACTGAGTACATATGTATGATTATACTTTATAGAGGGCCGACATTTCTGTATTTCAAATCCCTTTTTTATTGATTTCATGTAATATTCAAATTTTCTGAGATTTTGAATTTGGGGTTTTCATAAGCTGTTAGCTATAATAATCAAAGTTATAACACATAAAGGCTTGAAACATCTCACTTTGCATGTAATGAGTCTGTATAATATATTATTTTCACCTTTTAAGTTGAATTACTGAAATAAATGAACTTTTGCATGATATTAAATTTTTTCGAGTTTCACCTGTATAAACACTATCAACCCTTCTCCACCTCCTCCGTTCTCTCCATAATCGGTGAATGAAAATGAAATTCATCAGTTTGGACTGAATCGAGTGGACTTTTGAGTTTAGTTTGCTTTATTCTGATCACAGATTTACAACATTACACACACGAGTAAAAAACACAAAAACAAAGTTGTCATCTTAATTTATACATTTGACATTTCTAATCAATAGTGCTGATTATCGATACGGTTTCTTGTTGAGGCACCTGCTTGTTTTAAAGATTTGTTTTGGCATTTTCAAGCTTTATTAGACAGTACAGAGTTGAAATGGGGAGACAGAGAGAGAGAGGGGGCGGGGGATGACCTGCAGTAAAGGTCCACGGGTCGGATTTGAACCCGCGACCACTGCAACGAAGGCCGGAGCCAATATGGTACGCGCTTTATCAACTACGCCACCGGAGGGCCCGAAGCACCTGCTTGTTACAGCTTCCCTTTCTATGTTATGTTTTATTTATTAGTTTTTTCGTTGGTCCCTCAGGATCTTATTTACAGCTCCGGAAAAAAATTAAGAGACCACTCCAAATGTTCAGTGTCTTCGTTTTTCTATCTATATAGGCATATGTTTGAGTAGAATGAACATTTTGGTT
>CM047507.1:33291464-33301464 GCA_026122265.1 Ammodytes dubius | reverse complement strand
TCCTGGTGGACACTGTGGGGACTGCAGGCACACACACACACACACACACACACACACACACACACACACACACACACACACACACACACAACTACTTCAACAAGTCTGTGTGTGTGTGTGTGTGTGTGTGTGTGTGTGTGTGTGTGTGTGTGTGTGTGTGTATGTGTGTGTATGTATGTATGTGAGTGAGTGAGTGAGTGAGTGAGTGAGTGAGTGAGTGAGTGAGTGAGTGAGTGAGTGAGTGAGTGAGTGAGTGAGTGAGTGAGTGAGTGAGTGAGTGAGTGAGTGAGTGAGTGAGTGAGTGAAGAGTGAGTGAGTGAGTGAGTGAGTGAGTGAGTGAGTGAGTGAGTGAGTGAGTGAGTGAGTGTGTGTGTGTGTGAGTGAGTTACCTGTCTGTGGTAGGCTGTCTTCACTCTCCACTTCTTCCTGATGTTTACAAAGGTAAAGTGTGTTGAGATCATTTCTATTATGTAAAACACTTTGAGCATTTATTTAGTGGACGCATTTCTAATGCTCCCTTGCTAACCCCTCCCTTTGCGGAGAATTTACAGAAGCTACGGTGGCCTTCAAGGACAAGAAGCTATAGTTACTAAAGATGGCATCATCCACCACTGCCTCAAGTCTTTCCACAATATCAAGTGATGAGGTGAAGATGTATTTAGTTATTTATTCTATAGTACTTCTTCTTCTTCTTGGTCTTCCAACAGGTGCATTTCCCCAGGACGCCCACTATATATAAAAACCTGTAAGGCCGTTAAATTTGTCTGTTCTGTGCTACTGTAGAAACATGGCGGTGCAACATGGCGGCCTCAGCGCCCCGCTCCTATGTAGATATAAAAGGCTCATTCTAAGCTCATAAGAATAAACAAGAGATTATACATTAACTAAAACATACGGATGAATTTTATATTACATTCCTACCAAGTCTGTTCTTATAAATGCCAATGAATTCTACACACTGCACCTTTAAAATGAAAAAAACAATAAAAAAAAATATATATACATAAAAAAAAAAAAACTTACCTGTATTTTCTTCTTTGGTGGTAGCAGTGGCAGAGGTGTGTGTGTAGGGCTTGGTGTGTGTGTGTCTGTGTGTGTGTCTGTGTGTGTGTCTGTGTGTGCGTCTGTCTCTCTGTCGAGCTGAGACAGCTGATAGGTGGACTCGACCTCTCGCTGTCTCTCACTGTATCGGCTGAAGGTCAAAGGTCGCTGGTAAAACATGGCCGCCGACTGATCGCTGTACGTCGAGCAGAACTGGAGGTAGTCATGGACTGACACACACACACACACACACAGAGAAACACACACACACACACACACACACACACACACACACAGAGAAACACACACACACACACACGCAGAGAAACACACACACACACAGAGATACACACAGACACACAGACATATAGAGACACACATAAACACATACACACACAGACAGACAGACAAACAGACAGACACACACGCAGAGATACACACACACACACACACAGACAGACGGACAGATAGACACACACACGCACATAGAGACACATACACAGAGACAACAGTTAGAGGTTTGAGATTTTTAAGGGTAAAATATGTAAGGGATAATGTATAGTCAGTCAGTCAGTCAGTCACTCACTCACTCACTCAGTTACTCTCACACACACCACACACACACACACACACACACACACACACACACACACACACACACACACACACACAGTATATTTGTGTATTTGTCTCACTGTGTCGTTTCTTCTCGGGCAGAGGAGGCGGAGTCTTGCTGGGCGACAGCGGTGATGATGTCATTTCAGTGATGTCATCACAGTGGGCGGAGTCAAACCCAAATGAAGGCGGGGCCTGAGAGAGAGTGATTCCTGAACAACACAGACAACACACACACACACACACACACACACACACACACGCAGACACACACACACACACACACACAAGTGAACATCTGAGGGGCTGTTTATACGACAACAGGAAACGGTGCATACGCGAAAATATATTCACGTATGCACTATATAATTTACATGAAAAAGTTTTTGAGATCTACTCCCAGGGAGGATTTTTTGGAAAACACAACGGTTTTGGTTTCTTGTAAACAGCGAAACCATTTCCCCTGATAACGCTGACGTCACGGCTCCACTTCACGTATGCGTAGTCTATAACATTTGCTGTCAAAATACCCACACGCGAGTTATAAAGTTAGAAGACAACATAACATGAACGGTGTCTCCGCGGCACCATCACTGTGATCAGCGGAGAGTGTCGTGCAGGGCTCAAATATAACACTCGCCAATTTAGTCTAAGCGATTAGTAAGTTATTGAGACCACCGGCCACTTTGTCTGGGGAAAGATTTGTGCTCTGCCGCTTTTTCTAGCAAAATAAACGTGTGTAGCTTCTATATGCCAGGGACACGGCTCTCTCTACATTAAAAAAACACTATCCATAGTTCAGCGCACAGCGGTTAAGTTACTGTTCAACAAAAGGAGCATTAAGGCTACGGCTTCACAGTAAAAGCATGTCACTGGCTAAACATTAATAGCATTTCACTGGACAAATGTGAGTTGACTTTTATTTTGAAGTACGCCTAACGGGAAGGTATCCGCTCACAAAGCCCCTTCACTATCAGCATGTCTTCTGTTTTTACGAGTTCAATGCGGTGAAATAAGAGGACAGAAAGCTTGTCATTTACAATACTTGTAACCCCAAGCTTACACCAACCGCTTTATGAACGTTAGTGGCATTCATTTTCGGTTACAGTAAGGTTTTATGCATCAAATTGTACCGGAAGAGCTATCTACTAGGCTGAGTGTCACCGCTGACTATTGGCTTGGCATGGCTGCTACAGCGATTTCGGCCCGTTTCCTCTGAAAACATGTGTACGAGTGAAGATGTCAGATAAATTGCGTCTGAAAGTTTTTTTTTTAACCAAAAACGGGAAAACTGTCACGTTTTCACCGTGTAAAGGGCCCCTGATCAATTCGTAACTCAGAAATGTTTGCATGTTGGGGGGTGCTTGTGGTGGAGTGGTGTCAGCCTGTGTGTGCGTGTGTGGTGTGTGTGTGTGTGTGTGCGTGCGTGCGTGCGTGGTGTGTGTGTGTGTTGTGTGTGTGTGTGTGTGTGTGTGTGTATGTGCTCACCTGCAGTGCTGCGGCGTCTCTTTTCGGGCAGTGCGGGAGGGAGAGAGGGAGCGAGAGAGGAAGAGAGAGAGGGAGGGAGAGAGGGAGCGAGAGAGGAAGAGAGAGAGGGAGGGAGAGAGGGAGGTAGAGAGGGAGAGAGAGAAGGAGAGAGAGAGGGAGGTAGAGAGGGAGAGAGAGAAGGAGAGAGAGAGGGAGGGTGAGAGGGAGAGAGAGAAGGAGAGAGAGAGGGAGGGTGAGAGGGAGAGAGAGAAGGAGGGAGAGAGGGAGAGAGAGAAGGAGGGAGAGAGGGAGGGGCGGCCTCACAATGGGACAGGTCTGTGTGTAGGAAGTCATAATCCGGATCGTCTTCTGTGAAGCAAACACACATAGTATGAGTCACACACTCTGTGGGGATTAAATAATAATAATAATAATAATAATAATAATAATAATAATAATAATAATAATAATAATAACATAATAATAATAAAATAATAATAATAATAATAATAATAATAACAATAATAATAATAATAATAATAATAATAATAATAATAATAATAATAATAATAATAACAATAACAATAATAATAATAATAATAATAATAATAATAATAATAATAATAATAATAACAATAATAATAATAATAATAATAATAATAATAATAATAATAATAATAATAATAATAATAATAATAATAATAATAATAGTAGTAGTAATTAATTTTATTTATAGGCGCCTTTCAGAGCACCCAAGGTCACCTTACAGGGCAGAGTTTTTTTAAATGAGCTGTTTATTTTAATGTGGTTGCACTTTTTGTGTTTTATTTATAAGAGTTTATATTTGTATGTGATTGACCTACTTGTGATAATTGTGAATTAAAGAGACGGATTTCGGAAGCTTCGTTGCTTCATTCATCTTCTACCTCAACATCTACTTTTTACCACCGTCCTGGCCACTTGGGACCCTTAACAAACTGAC
Organism: Ammodytes dubius; assembly: GCA_026122265.1. Classification (NCBI taxonomy): domain Eukaryota; kingdom Metazoa; phylum Chordata; class Actinopteri; order Uranoscopiformes; family Ammodytidae; genus Ammodytes; species Ammodytes dubius. The sequence continues at coordinate 33,297,359 of CM047507.1, read as the reverse complement.
GTATTTTACTGTGTACTAGCACCATAACCGGTGGAAACTGTGTCTTGATATTATTCACCGCTGGGTGAACGCCGCCAGTAAAACAAAACGAAGAAGAAACGCCTCTCAGTCTCACTGCTTCCTGTTTCTGTCAACTGATGGGAAGTGATGTCACACACGCCCTGCTGCTGCTGACTGGAAGTGTGTGTGTGTGTGTGTGTGTACGTGTGTGTGTGTGTGTGTGTGTGTGTGTGTGTGTGTGTGTGTGTGTGTGTGTGTGTTGTGTGTGTCTTACCACAGTGTGTGTCTTCTGCAGACGAAAAAGAACAACGCTTCAAACAGTCGTCCATGTCCTGTAACACACACACACACACACACACACACACACACACACACACACACACACACACACACACACACACACACACACACACACACATTATTATTAAAGAGGTAATTGCACTTTAATTGAGAATATTTTTTCCACTTTTATTTTCTTGGTTTCATCTCAAATCGTGAATACTGTATTATGTTACAGATTTTCAAAGTTAAAGTCAGACAGACAGACTTACCTGTTGTACCTGTGTGTCTGTCTCAGGCTCTCTTCTCATTGGTGCTACTATGGCAACCCTGCAGGGGGCGGGGCATGATGCCGAAAGACGCTTCTTAGGCGGCAAAGCTGGAGGACTGACAGACAGACAGACGGACAGACAGACGGACAGACAGAGACATACAGACGGACAGACAGAGACATACAGACGGACAGACAGACGGACGGACGGACGGACGGACGGACGGACGGACAGACACCAGAGACAGATGGACAAAAATCAGATAATAACAATTTAGGAATAATAAATACCACTGTAATATCCTTCAGAATAGTCTATCTATCTATCTATCTATCTATCTATCTATCTATCTATCTATCTATCTATCTATCTATCTATCTATCTATCTATCTATCTATCTATCTATCTATCTATCTATCTATCTATCTATCTATCTATCTATCCGTCTAACTATATAATGTGGGGAGTTAGTTTCATGATAGTAAAGCATCTGAAAAGAGTTATAGGCATATTTATCAATCCACATTAAAGATGTTGTCATTTTAGTTTGATAAACTTAACAGAAAATTCAGTTTAGAAGAGGCAGTGGGGCTATGCTCTGGTTCTTATGACACAATAAGTATTTTGAACCAATCATAGCAGCATCTGTCTGTCTGTCTGTCTGTCTGTCTGTCTGTCTGTCTGTCTGTCTGTCTGTCTGTCTGTCTGTCTGTCTGTCTGTCTGTCTGTCTGTCTGTCTGTCTGTCTGTCACCATCTTCGTTTGGGGTTGTCACATGACCTGCTGACGTTTCAGTTTCCTGTTTTAAAATAGTTTCTCTCACTTCCTCATGTTCCGTTTCAAAGACAGGAAGTACAGAGACGGTGTGTGTGTGTGTGTGTGTGTGTGTGTGTGTGTGTGTGTGTGTGTATGTGTGTGTGTGTGTGTTGTGTGTGTGTGTGTGTGTGTTGTGTGTGTGTGTGTGTGTGTGTGTGTGTGTGTGTGTGTGTGTGTGGTGTGTGTGTGTGTGTGTGTGTGTGTTGTGTGTGTGTGTGTGTGTGTGTGTGTGTGTGTTGTTGTGTGTGTGTGTGTGTGTGTGTGTGTGTGTGTGTGTGTGTGTGTGTGTGTGTGTGTGTGTGTGTGTGTGTGTGTGTGTGTGTGTGTGTGTGTGTGTGTGTGTGTGTGTGTGTATGTGTGTGTGTGTGTGTGTGTGTGTGTGTGTGTGTGTGTGTGTGTGTGTGTGTGTGTGTGGTGTGTGTGTGTGTGTGTGTGTGTGTGTGTGTGTGTGTGTGTGTGTGTGTGTGTGTGTGTGTGTGTGTGTGTGTGTGTGTGTGTGATGTGTGTGTGTGTGTAACTGAGTGTGTGTACCTTGTGTAACTCAGTGTGTGTGTGTAACTGAGTGTTTGTGTGTGTGTTTAACATACGTGTGTGTGTGTGTGTGTGTGTGTGTGTGTGTTTGTGTGTGTGTGTGTATGTATGTGTGTGTGTGTGTAACTGAGTGTGTGTACCTTGTGTAACTCAGTGTGTGTGTGTAACTGAGTGTGTGTGTTGTGTGTGTGTGTGTGTGTGTTGTTTAACATACATGTGTGTGTGTGTGTGTGCCTGTGTGTGTGTGTGTGTGTGTGTGTGTGTGTGTGTTGTGTGTGTGTGTGTGTGTGTGTGTGTCTCTCTCTAGTTCCTCTTTCTTCATATCAGTGAGTGAAACTGACTCTCCCCCTCTGCCAGCATTAGCAAGTTGTTTCTTTTGTTACAAATATAGGTTGAACTTTTCGCTGTTTTTCTTTCTGTGCTTGCGGCCCATTGATGTATTTCCTGCCCCTGTAAAGCACTTTGAACGGCCTTGTGTCTGAATTGTGCTATAGAAATAAACTTGCCTCGCCTTACATAACATTTGTTTGATATAATTGAATAAAACTAACCATGAGTTTTGAAAGGCCTCAGTGGTGTAAATTCATTATGAGATTTCAGGGAAAGCAGAGAAGTTTAAACAGATATGTCAGCCTTTCCTGGACTATATAACAGTACTGAAGGGACCTATATGACACCTCGTTGACTTTTTATTTTCTGCTTAACATTTACCTTTAGGTTTAAACAATGTCCTTAGAAACCTGTTAACCCATTGATGACTATGGCAATCTAGGATGCATGTCCTTAATGCCTGAGGGTTTTCTGAAAAAATAGTACGAATTGTCAAGTCTACCAAAACCTTAATATCTAAGCCTGTGTAGCACATAGAAACATGAAATAAAATACATTTAAAAGTTAAGGTTCACAGGTTTTATTTAAACATGCTCCCTTAGCGCTTACAAACCAACAAATATTTCTAAAAATCGTCAAAATTAGATGAATTAGAAAATTATTAAATATTGTTAATAAATAGATGCAATGTGTTGTGTGATTTTCGTCAGTAGTCTATAGTAGACCTTGATTCTGCACACCAAACGCCACTAACTGTTCTGTCGCCGACATAGCTGGCGTATTTTTTTTATTATTATTTTTTTAAATTTTTTTTATTGACATGATTTTCGGCAAACCACACAACTTTTGGGTGGTCACGTGGTCTTAAAAAAATCAACAAAACCCACCTCATGTGTATTTGAACCAATGACAGTGCATTCTATGCTGGGAATGCCATGAAAATTAGATAAAGTAATAATGCTGCGCGACGCAGCATCAGGCAGGAGAGCCAATGTGGCATCGCGCAGCAGCCGTCATCAATGGGTTAAGTAGAGTACGCCATGTTGGTTGTCTATTTTATTTTGTCTTTTGTTTGTATTAATTTTTTCAGTTGTATGTTTGTGTTCTTTTAAAAAAAAATGCAAAAATAAAGGAAAAAAAAAAACCTAACCAGTTATGAGTTGATAGGACTTGTGTGTAGGGGAGAACGGGGTAAGTAAGCACACTTTTTACTCTAGTGAGAATTGCTTATCACCTAAACATCTTTCAATAGTCATTCCTACATTAAATTGAAGCTTAAGGTGTTGGCTTGAAATATGTACCCCTCACTTTTTCTATCTGATTGTAATAAAGAAGAAATTAATCATCAAAGACACCCTTACACATTGTGACAACCAACCCCATCAAGGGGTCGGTTGTCAAACACTATGGGGTTGTTTGTCACAATGTTATCTTGATGGGAAAAATCTTAAAAAGAAGGCAAGAAAGTAGAACTAAATTTGAAAGTTTAATTGCATTGTCAAGTTGACAAATAGGCCTACATAACTTACTGTAGCCTTGGCAGCTGGTCTAGTTTAGGATGCACTGGGTTGTTTTGATTTTGTTGCCCTTTTTTCTTTTGCATGCTAGCTGCCTTTTCCTGCTCTATTATTGTCTTCTCTGGGGTGTCAGTGAGGATACAGCTTGACAATTTCTTTCATTATTGGGTTCCTTTTCTGGCTGCAGCCTTGAGATAACATGTGACAACCAACCCCCCAAAAAATGTGACGACCAACCCCAACTTGAATTTCTTGCTAGCATCAAGGCCAACAACCATCTGACAACTAATTAGCTTGCTAACCACAATCTAAAATATAGTTTACCCTTCACACTTTTTTAGGGTAACAAGTGTTTTGTTATAAACCCATTGTGTAAAAGCCTAGAAGAAAAATACTGAGGAGCTAAATATTTTCAATTTGACATGAAAAACACAAACAGTCGTCTCACCTCAAATTCAGCAGTTTAACTCCAAGGAAGACTATGTAGGTGACCTCTGATCCCAATTCTCGATATTTACATACCAACATTTAATAGACAGCGCCTTCTTGTTCCGAGATATAACGATTGTGACAACCAACCCGTGTGACAAATTACCCCGTTCTCCCCTATGTCATGCCCCTGTAAAGCACTTTAAATAGCCTTGTGTCTGAATTGTGCTATAGAAATAAACCTGCCTTACTTAACTTTGTTTGATATTTTGTGTGAATTGAATATTATGAGTTTAAAGGACTCAGTGTGACTCACCTCTCACTGTGTGTGTGTGTTGTGTGTGTGTGTGTGTGTGTGTGTGTGTGTGTGTGTGTGTGTGTGTGTGTGTGTGTGTGTGTGTGTGTGTGTGTGTGTGTGTGTGTGTGTGTGTGTGTGTGTTTGTGTGTCTGTGTCTGTGTGTGTGTGTGTCTGTGTCTGTGTGTCTGTGTGTGTGTGTCTCTGTGTCTGTGTCTGTGTGTCTGTGTCTGTGTGTGTGTGTGTGTGTGTGTGTGTGTGTCTGTGTCTGTGTGTCTGTGTGTGTGTGTCTCTGTGTGTGTGTTTGACTCACCTCTCGTTGGTCTGTTCAGGCATCGGCGGTTTGGGAGGAGCTGGACTACTGCAGGTAAACGTCTTCTCCTCACAAACACCTGTTGGAATAAATGAATGAATGAATGAATGAATGAATGAATAAATAAATAAAAAAATAAATAAAAAAAAAAAAAAAAAAATAAAATAAAATAAAATAAAATAAAATAAAATAAAATAAAATAAAATAAAATAAAATAAAATAAAATAAAACAAAATAAAATATAAAATTAGATTACAAATAAATAAAATAAAAAATAAAATTATATAAAAAAAAAAAGTTGCGTGGTAAAAACACTACCTCTTTTGTCCAAAGGGGGCGATAGAATTAACACAAACTGAAAGTTCCTCGGAGCACCTTCAACTTTCCTGAACATGCATGTTGCATCTTTACTTGTACAAAACCTGAAAAGTTAAATAAAAACAATAAAAAAAACAATAAACACCTGTGTGTCCAACGGCAGCCTCTGGTTGGTCGGTCGTTGCCATGGCAGCCTCTGGTTGGAGGGGAGATAAAGGGGCGGAGCCATCCTGCCTCTCTGCAGCCAATCGCACGAGCTCCTGAGGGGGGAGACAAGTTTATCTTCTGTCAACATAGCATAGCTAACGCTTCCATTGACTACCAGTGTTTGAGCTAAGCTAACTAGAGTTATAAGTCCCCCTAATTAATTTTTTTTCAAAGTATTTCCCAAGTGCTGTCAAACAGAGCCAGACATTTTTAACACATCCTACTTTTATTCTAGATGATTACAATATCTTACTTTGCACACAGAAATAAAATTATTTCACAAAAAATAAAAGCGTTGGGGCGCTCGTGGTGTAGTGGTTAGTGTTTTGTTGTTTAAATATTCCTTTAGAAGTCACCTCTTTGCATTGGCTTTAAATGCAAGTTTAGCTTTACAGTTTGACTTTTTATTATCTTCCTATTTATTATGTTTTGGCCTATTTAGCACTTTGGTTTTGTTCTTATGTTTAAAAAAAACTGAAAACATAAGGGCAACAGCTGTTACTCTGAACTGTGCTCATCTATTAATCCCTAATTATTCTATTAACGAAAAATAAATAATAATATAAAATTTAATAAACTTTAACTGGAC
>CM047507.1:33246464-33283964 GCA_026122265.1 Ammodytes dubius | reverse complement strand
ATTCTAGCGCCCCCATTTGAACAAAAGCAGTAGTTATTTTACCACGCCAGCTGTTGTTCCTGGGTGAGCGTACCCATGACTAAGGCATTAAGAAAAGCTATATAAAAATATTATTCTTTGCACTGATGGTCTCTTTTGCTGTTACATGTCATTCATGATCATCAGAGGAAGGCATAAACCGTCCACCTAATGATAGAATTCTTTCATCACTTATAAAGTTGAATCTGTGACGTCTACACAAGCTTGATTCAAACAAATAAAGAAAACAAGCACAAATACTCATCCTTACTGACTAATGTAACTAATAAATTACATAAACAAAACAGTATTTACAAATAATTCAAACTTCACAATAAATATTCTATATTTACATTTTATAATTTTTTCAATCAATTGACTTCTGACCAGGCCCCAACCACAGCGATGTTTACCAGCATCCAATAAGGAAGTGACACACATTGCAGTACCTTCCGGTGGCCACTGGGGGTGGCGCCAAGACCGAGCAATTTGTCTTTGACTCACTTGTTAGACAGGCCGTTTTCACAGTCTTATTAAACCTATTTACAGCCTGGTCCACAAAACCATTCTAGTCTGTATGTTTAGGTCATATCTCCATGACAACACTGAGGGGGGTGAATTTTTTTTATTCTTTTCGAATTTAAAATGTATGAATAATTAGGGGTGCGATCTCTTGTGACAGCTCTCCGCCCGTTGTCCCTGACTTTGCCTCGGAGGTATACGTCAGCTCGATGGGTGTATCTCCCTCCCCCCAACGTGACGTCGATTCCCTTTTTCGGCAAGGAATGTGTCGGAGTAAAAATCTCACAAGATGGCAACGCGCATAAACCAGGATTATTGGATGCCGTGTGAATAACTGAGGTCAGCCCGGATGCTACATCCATATTATTTACTATCTATGCTTCTGACGCTTGAATCAACAGAACTTCATAGTTCCTCTTAGCTCCTATAATTACCAATGTTACTGCCAAACTAAACATGAAAGCTGCATACTGTATGTAAAATAATATTTCCAAATTCTTCAAACTCTATGATCATGTTTCTTGATATACGGCTCTAACAGTTGAATATTTTCAATTGTTCAACTGCTTCATTTGTTACAAAAACTTTAATGTTTTCTGTAACTGTGATCCTGTTCAGACTCTCCCTCCTACAGACGACACAGAGACACTGAGGAACCAGATCTAGACCCACGCACCTTAACCCCAGCCCTAACCTCAGGCCTGAGCCTAAACCCAGGGTAAATAGGTTCAGTGAATGTGGTGTTTAAGGTGTGGAGGTGGATCAGTGAGTCAGAGGAGACTCTGTAGAAGGACAGAGAGCCAGCAGGACAGTCCACATACACTGCTACTCTGTCAGAGACAGAGGAGGAGGGGATGGATGTTCTTATGTTATTGTGCCAGACAGAGTAACGACCATAAGAGCACTCCAGACTCCAGGACTGATCATTCCCTCCAAACCCACAGTCATTACTGTTTCCTTTCCTGCTGATTCCTCTGTAACTCACTGATATACGAACCAATCCGCTCCACTCAACCTCCCAGTAACGGCGACCAGTCAGACCATTACTACACAGCAGCTGAGGACAGGAGTCAAATCTCTCTGGATGATCAGGATATGGCTGCTTCTCCAACACACATGTCACCTTCCTGTTGTTGTCAGACAGTTTGAGGTTTCTGTTCACTGTGTTTGTGTCCGGTGTGAGTTCACAAGAATCTGATGGAGAGAAAAAGACACAACACAGCAGCAGTTTATCATCAGACACCTGATGGGTTCATGTGTTGTTTTATTAACAGACTTCTGGGGCCTCATTTATAAAGGTGTGTGTAGAAACCTTCCCACAACATTGCATTCGCACAAAGCCAAGAATGTGCTGCGCAAAAAAAAGTTGAGATTTATAAAACTGTGCGGCGCACTGTTGCACGCAATCTTCCCTTTATAAATACCCACCTGCGGTGAATTGTGCATAGACGATCTCCACCCCGTGTCCTCCCACTTCACCTCCCAGTTTCATCCCACAATCTACCATAAATGGCGAATGCTAAATAGCTCCTGAATATGATGACGCTCTTAATAAGCACGGAATTTTGACTGACATAAGGAGGAAAACGGAGGCAACCGGCCGCAAGGAAAGCTACTGGGAAGGAAGAAAGCCCGTATTAGCGAACCTGTAGGACTACATGTAGGCCTATATAAAATGTGTTGTGAGAAGTGAAATAATGCATTAGCCTATAGTCTATTCCAAAGCATTGTTTCCCTTCCATGAGATCCACACATTTCCAACAACGTCAGATTATAGGCTAGTTTAATCTTCCAGGGTAAATTGTTATAGGAAAGAGATGCATGTAATAATTTGCTAAATTCATAAAATTATTTTATTTAACTAATTTTTACACACATCCTAAAATATAGACTTGCTCTCCCGCTGGCCACTCACGGACACACCTCCCGACGTATTTCATATTATTATAAAGTAGAACTAAAAGATTCAATTTAAAAATATAACCAAAACATGTATAGACCTACTTGATAAGTAAATCAACTTACATCATGACTGCATGCCAAAGACAGCAGTAGCCTATATTCGCAACAATAGGTAGGCACATATAATTGATTAAATATATCGGGTGCCATGCATTTCACAAGGATATGTGTTTTTTTCTGATGACAGAGCTTTATTTCGTGGTGTTGCCATTGAGTGTCGCTGATTCCCCGAGTCAGGAAAACCTTGCAGTAGCTCTACGCATGGTCAAAAGTTGGCGTGGGAATACGCACATTTCTCCGCAAAGAATTCTTTTATAAATACCACCGTTTTGCCACCGCACATTTGACCGCACATTTCTGCCGTCTACGCCAGTGTTAATTTTGTCAGCAAATTCTGATTTAGTCTTAGTCTTAGTCTTTTGAATATCACACCATTTAGTCTTAGTCCTATTTAAGTAATCTAAAATCTTTTAGTTTTAGTCTAATAAATATAACAGATTTTAGTTGACTAAATCTACAGCGGACTTTGTCGACTAAGTGTTTTCCTTCATTGAATGGTATGTAGGTTTGAATATGCAATACAGACACAGATTTAATGGTTGTAATACAAAACATGTATTCTATTTAATTCGTAATAATCTCACATAAAATCAGTTTACCTGACTGGATGGGGGGAGGGGGGGCTTTAAGAGCCTGTGCCCAGGGGCCCATTATCTCATGATCCGTCTATGAACCAACTGGATTCCACAATCTTTTTGCTTTTTGCGGGGAGCATGCACAAGCATCATTTATAAAAAAATTGAAAATAAAGAAAATAAAAAAAATAAGTGGGGGGCCCCACACTAGGTCTTGAAACGGGCCCCGAGATCGTTAAGGCCGCCCCTGGGCAGCAGCAGCAGCACGCAGTTACGTGCTGATAAAATTGAGCAACTGCGCTTTCCTTTAAGCAACACTGCTGCCGCTGTGTGTGTTCGGACTTCTTTTGCATCAAAGCCTTTTTGATAATAAAATGAGAGGTTTTAATTGAACGCTGTCCATGCGTCGGAGTTGATTGTAACTTACTCGGGTGAAAACAGAAACTAACGGAGGGAGGCGGCGGTTTCACATTTAATTTCCTATATAGTTGCGCAGTCAGTTTGGGGACATGGCTCTGTGTATTCAAGCTCGAGACACAGCCTACTACAAACAGATCGCGGAACTTAGCTGTTCCCCTAGACAACGTTAACGGGCAGGATATCCCTGACTATCATTTTGTCCATCAAACTGCAGAGTTTTTCTGCACGTTGGCTCTCTCCACCCGCTCACACTGCCGAGGTCTCTCGTCAATTTTCACCGACACAGGGTTGGATTCACTGCTTTGCACTGATTGGATTTCTTCCCAACTTGTCCCACAGTTCTGATTGGATCTCTTCTCCATTCGTCCCGCCCTAACAATTTCGTCTCGTTCCTATTCGTAGACTATAGTTTCAGTTATATTCGTCTCAGTCTTCGTCATCATATCTGCCTTTTTATTTAGTTTTTATTTAGTTTTCGTGCGTGAAAAAGGTTTGTTGACGAATATTTTTCGTCATAGTCTTAGTCTACGAAATTAACACTGGTCTACGCAAGGTTTTTGTGCGCAGCAAGCTTTATAAATGAATGAAATTTAATTGATAGATTAATAGGGAAAATTAACGATCAATTATCGATTTAATCGTTATCTTTTTACTAGGGCTGTCAAATAATTTCGATTAATTAATCACAGAAAAATGAACACGATTAAAAAAATTAACGCAGATTAATCGCACTTCTATAATGCCCTTTGACACGGTGCAAAAGTGCTGCGCAGCTGCACCTGTAGCCAATTGCTTACACGGCCCGCACGGGTAGAAGGGAGAAAAGTAACGAGAGAAGCCGGGGAAAGGGGGCGAGGGCTCTATGGACGGTTTATGGGATGCGTCGGGAAAATAAGCATGAAGGTAGGAAGACATCTTACTTTATTCTCCGCAGTGTCTGTGCATTATTGATTTAGTGGGTGCAACAATGTAGGTTCAAAACAGTATCTCTCAATCTTCCTCTGTGTGTCTCAATTTTGTTTGCTAGCTGTCTCGTCTCCGCATAAACGGACACCCGCCCTGTGTGTGTATGTGTGCGTGTGTGTGTGTCAATATTTTTGCCTATGAGTACGACGATGGTGAATGAATCGGCTCAGTTGTGGGAGATGGAAAGTCGTAATTTAGTCTGCTTGTTTTTTTTAGTTCGAAACCTGACTGAGGGGAGGAGACAGAAGTTACGAGAGACGGAGAGCGAGAGAAACTGTAGTAGGCTATCCCTCCATATCCGCTGGGTCACTTCAGTGGAGTCCTTCAAGAAGCTCCTGAAGGCCCACCTCTTCTCAGAGGCCTATGACCTCTAACCCGCCACCCCCCTGTGTACACAAACAACTGTACTTCCCCCCCTTTTTTGTGAAGCGACCTTGGGTACCTTGAAAGGCGCTATATAAATTCAAATTATTATTATTATTATTATACAGTTGTTTATAAACAGGCATACAAGTGTCATAAAAGTATGGGATTAATTTAGATTAATTAATCACAGAGCCTGTAATCAATTAGATAAATTTTTTTAATCGCTTGACAGCCCTACTTTTTACATATTAAAAAATGCCAACAGAACATCCAAAATACAGCATTTTTACCATAGACTGTATACAAGAGGTTTTTATCCAATTACATCTTTATTCCAAGATCTTCAAGGCAAACAACAATCCATTAAGACAAGGCAACTTTTAAAAATAAAATAATAATAAAATGTGGCGCTGGTTAAAGCCCGAGGCTATGAGCCAACAAGGAGCCAATGCTACGATACGTTTAAACACATATGCGCCTCCTAAGATGATGGCAAAGACTGCATAAGGGCACGGCACGTTTCACTGAGTGTTAAAGGACCCGTTACTTCATCTAATCATCATCTAAAATGTGCAAATTAGTTCCCTGATGAAGGCGAAGTAGGAAAGCATAGACGCTAAAGTTAGCCGCTAATGCTAGCGGCGCTAACGTGACACGTTAAACAGGGTCGGATGTAGGCTTCAATGTACAAGTGAGATAAAATTTGGTTTGTTGAGGTTTTGTGCTTATACAAGGTTTCATAATGTTTAATGAACTTAGTTATTTTCGGTTCTAAAGCTGTCCGATGCCAAACTTCGCCTTGACTTCTTCATGTTTATGTTTTGACATTTACGGCAGCTTGCAGGCTGCTGCCTGAGCATGTTCTGTTGTCTCCTACTACTAGTTAAGTATCTCCCCTGCTGGTAGGTTTAATTGCTGCCCATACAGTCTTTGGTGCTGCCACAAAGTGAAATTAATTGCTGTGCTGCGGAACGGCTATATCAGGGCTATTCAATTAGTTTTGAATGGGGGCCGGTTGGTGGAAATGATCCAAAATGAGGGGCCAGAAAAAAATGCCTAAAATTGATGAGCATCACATCAATAGCTACATATACTGTAAAACACTACAACAACATAGGAGTGCATATATTGCCTTTATTTTATCAAATAGAGTTCACCAGCTTATCAAAAAAAATCCCTATTTGATTAACATAGGTTGCCTGTTGTTTAAGTGTTTAACAATCTTATCAGTTCAGGAAAACACAATAGGTTAACTCTTCAACAGTTTATCAAAATACATAGAAATAAATGTACTCTAAGTGCAACAGCTTATCAAAATACAGGTAGGCCTAGGTTTACTAAGAGTGCAACAGCTTATCAAAAAACATATAAATAAATGTAGGCTACTCTAAGTGCAACACCTTACAGTGGTTCCCCCCAAAAATGTGTTTGTCAAGGGGTCACTGTCCAGGGTCATGGGAGGCGCGGCAAAAATTTTGGCTGTATTTTGCTCAAAGATGCCAATGCACAGTACAGAAATAAACATCTGCTTATTTGAATGCAAAAAAACTACAGACACTGACTTTACAGTTGTGCAATTTTGTTTGCTATGTGAAGGTACAAATGTTGTGCAAACATGCAAAGTTCTACTGGTGCAATATTATGCAGACACACTAAATACAAATAATGGACCATACACTTACACTGCGGTACAATCGCGCCCGCAAAGCTGCATACACAGAGCAGCTGATAGAGAAAAGCTTGGAGACACATGTGCACATTTATTTACTGCAGATCGCGGCCTTTCTTGCAGTTATGACCATGCAAAAGCACACATCACACAAGCTAGTACATTGATTGTGCACCACTAAAAAGTCAAGGCTGGGGCCAGTAAATATTCCTTCGCGGGCCGCACCTGGCCCGCGGGCCGCCTATTGAATAGCCCTGGGCTATATGATCGATAACAATTTCACGTGATCGACAATATCCTTAACGATCAATAATCGATCAACGATTAATTATGCCCATCCCTAGTATTAATACACAGCTTAAGCTCTGTAAGCGATTATGTACACAAAGGGGCCCACCGTAGCCAGCAACATGTCTTTACATAGCCTAGGCTGTGTATTAACACTGAGCTTTTTCACAGAGTTTTTTACAGACCAACACAGTCTTACTCCTAGACTCTAAAGTTCCCTTGCAAACAGTCTGAATTTGACGTTCTAGGAGTGAGACTGTGTTGAGACAGGTAGCAGATCATGAGGAGTTATTCACTGATTGTGAGAAAAAGTGATTTTGACAACAAGCGTTCTCCAGAATCACTGACTGCACCTTTAAACTGCTTTAAATGTGCTGCCTTGTTTTCCTGAATCAAAGTGAACACACACTTACACTTCTTCAGACCAGGTTTCAGCCACTGCTCTCCACCATGTTCCACCCTGGAGGGAGAAACAGAGTCAGAGACATATTACTTTTTGTCTTTGGCTTTTTAAAGTAATTTGTTATCTTTTTTAGTCTATTTTAGGTCTATTCTTAAAGATCTCCTATTATACTACTTTTCTGGTCTTAATTTATCTTTAATGACTCCTATAGAGCAACCTGACATGAATCACAGCACAAAAAACCATGTAGATTTTCGGGAAACTCTTCCTCTCATCTGGGTGCATTCAGCAGTCTCTGTCCACACTAGGCTTTGTGCTTCTCCGCCCCCTCGCCCCCTCCTGCAAACCCCACTCCGTTGTGATTGGTTACCTTCCGGAACACTTTCAGCAGCGCGAGGGCAGATTTGAGCAGGCAGATGGCCGGAGCGTGCCTGAGCACGTTGCAGCATTACCATACATGAAAAAATCCGGATTTTCTACGTAATAAGTCCTGGAAATTTGAACAAGTGAATCGCGACCGACTGCCATAGTGTTTAGCGCTCTGCACAGCCACCCCAGACGGTCAGCAGGGAATACGTCTAAATGCATGTAAGTCATTACTTGACACTTTAGTATGGTTAAACATGACTATAAATCATTATACCAACGTTTATAGGTCATAAAACTTTAAGTATAGAGAATGTGTTTAGTGTTAAGGGTAAGCTGGAAAAGATGGTTGTATATTTGTAATGCTCTATGTAATGCGTATGTATACAGATTCTTTTTGAGGGGAAACCTGTTCCCATTCCCACGTGACAATTCACACACACATTCAAATACCTGTTCCCATGTTACCATTCACACACCGATAGCACAGCGAACTATTGGGAGCAGTCTAAGGTTCAGTGTCTTGCTCAGGGACAATTCGACATGTGGCGGGAAGACAGGGAAATGAACCACCGACCCTGTAGTTGAGGGTTGACCACCGTACACACTTCACCACAGCCGCCCAATTAATGAATGAATGAATACTTTATTCCGGACTCAAAGTTCCATATAAAAAGACAATACAAATACATGACAACACAAATTAAAATACATACAAGCATCGATTCCAATGTTTCCACAACCCAGAGGAGAACCTTGTATCACTCTGTTTAGTGTCAGTGAGTGCAATTATTACTTTGTTTTTTGACTCTAAAAGTCGACACATAAATTTAAACATTAAATTCCTCAACACAGCATGAAAGGTGGGGACATTACTAGTCACAAACAAGGAGCTAGCACTTGTCCATCTAGGAAGCTTAAGGAGGATCCTAAACGCATCGTTATACGCTACCTGTAACTTTTTCAGTTTTGCTGTTCTATATTTACACCAGAGGTGAGCTGTGTAAAATGGAGTACAGTAGGCTCTGAAGAGACTAACTTTAACATCATCAGTGCACATATGAAATTTGCGTGCCAACATATTGGCCTGAGCATAAAGCTTACAGCACTGGCGCTGGACATCATCATCATCACATAGATCATCAGTGATGATGTGACCTAAATACCGTACCTTCTTAACCACCTCTAGAGTGCGGTCAGACAGTAAAAATGAAGGAAACGTTTGCTTTTGATCCTCCTTAGTTTTAGCAATCATAATAACGCTCTTCTTAGGATTGAACTTGATGTCATATTGAACTCCGTAGCTAGAGCACACTTTAAGCAGTTGCTGTAACCCAGCACTATATGGAGACATGATGACCAAATCATCAGCGTAAATGAGGTGATTGATAAGACTGTCTCCCACCATACAACCAGTCTTACATCCGTTAAGCTTCTTAGAAAGATCATCCATATACACATTGAAGAAGACAGGTGACAAGATGCCACCCTGTCTCACCCATTGGTGACTTGAAAGGGTGCAGATAAACTACTGCCCCATCTAATTTGCATGGTTTGTTGTGTGTACCAGAACTGCAAAATCCTTATCAGGTAAGGTGGAACTCCTCGCTCTTGTAGTTTGGCAAACATCTTACCATGGTTAATCCTATCAAAGGCTTTTGATGCATCTAAGAAGCACATAAACATGGTAGAGTTCTGTCGTCTGTATTTACTTATGACTTCTTTAAGTGCATATATACAATGATCTGTTCCAAGTTTACTTTTAAAACCAAACTGGTTGTCAGTGGTTTCCACATACTCACTAATCCTATCCAAAATAATTATTTCTAAAACTTTAGATAGTATGCTAGCCAGAGCAATTGGCCTGTAGTTATCTATGCTGGAGATTTTCCCAGTTTTGACTTTAATCACTGGCACTAACAATACGGACAACATAGAGTCAGGTAGTATGCCATGCATCAACAAACCAGTAAAACACATAGCAAGCAAGACAGGTATTCTACCACAAGCATGTTTTAGATGTTCTGCTGTTATCTGGTCAAGACCACATGCTTTGTTCATAGACAGCTTCTCAATGGCATAGCACACCTCATCAGGTCTGATAATCACCCCATCATTAAAAATAACCTTTTCAGCATTACATTCCTCACTCTTAACACAGTTAAAAATGTCACTATAATGTTTTCTCCAAAGCTCTGCAATATTTTCAGGTCCAGTGATTCCAGCAATACTAGACGGCAAGGGCACCTTACTGTTATTAATAACCTTTACTTCTTTCCAGAAATCATTGGAATTATTCTGCTGAAGCTTTTTAGCCATGGAGTTAGCCCTCATAGCCTGCTCGTTTCTTTTAATAAAGCGTACAGCATATTTGAATCTTGCATTTGCCTGTTTCTTGCGCTCACACTCAGGCCCATGCCTAGCTCTCCCTGATAACACCCATGTTTTAAAAGCTTCTTTAGCCTCTGCATGGAGTTCATACACATATTCATTCCATCCTGGTCTGATATTATGTTGTTTACCACTTTTGTTGCAGAAAAGCTTACCACTACTAATAAGACAGTTCACAATCTTCTCATATATCATACACAGATCTTTCCCATGATTCTGGTCCTTGCAGTTAATGTCATCACATAGGATAGCATCAGATGGGATATCAGCATTACTAAAAACATTTTCAGTCAATGACTTGTAATGCCAGAGGTCCTTTTCTGTCATCCTTGCCCAATTTAGTTTTCCTATTGGTTCATGGTTATCATAGCTGGACAACTCAGGTATATTCTTAACATTTAATACCAATGATACAGGTATGTGATCAGTTGTAGCCATCCAATACATGATCTCAATTTTATCTAAACAGTCATGAGCATCATCTGTACATACACAGTGATCCAGCCAGGATGTTGTATGCCATGCTTCACTTGTATATGTGTAGCTATCTACAGGCAAAAGTACTTTGCTGGAGAGAACCAGCTTGCTGTCATCACAAAACTGCACTAAGTGTTGGCCAAACAGGGATTTCTTGTCAGAGATATCAGCATTCATGTCGCCCACAATAAATATACATGTACATTCGTTTTCTTTAATAAAAGAGCTAATAAAACCAAGCCGGTTAATATATTCATCCTCATTTTTGTAACATTCATATGGAGTATAAACATTTAAAATAACAAAAGCTTTGTCATTATGAACAACTTTGATGGCAATACCCCAGTCAACCTCAAGCCGAATCAGACTGATCAGTGGATCGTATTTCTTATGCCAAAGTATGGCCACTCCCCAGGAATTCTTCCCCGCAATATTCCAGTGCTTAGATCTGTTGTAGACTCCCCTGCCCCATGGAAGTCATTATTGACAGAGTTCAGCTGATCTAGGTCTTGTTTCGCTAAAAATGTTTCTTGTATGCACAAGATGTCTGTGTTCTCCAAGAGCTTGTCAATTACAATTCGCTGCGCTTTGTCCCCTGCCCCATGTCCAAGGCGCAGGCCACGCGAGTTGTATGACACAACTCTAATACCGGTCATAGGAGACACAGACATATCTACATTACAGTCTCGTTCACAGACACCACATTCCCTGCATGATCACCCACTGGACATGCGGCAACCCTGGGTTTGCGCACCTCAAAGAAGCGCCTCACAAAAGTCCCTTCAGGCCACAGCTGCGGCTCATACATTTCACCCACGTCTTTGCATACGGCGGTTATTTTGAATGAGCTGAATCGGGTCTGTACAGTGTCTATCTTTTCACAAGTGACGTCACGGCCTAGTTTCTCTCTCAAGTAACTAGCCAGTGAGTGCGGCTCCAAGTCAGGCGAGAAGCGTGTAGCAAAAACACTCACCGACTTTGTTGTTATGGCTTGTATGCTTCCCCAGCACCCGTTCCAACAATCCCGCTTGTCTTCTTCTCTCTAGAGGGGTTCAGGCGGGGTTTGGATGGCATAGGAGACTTCCCAGTGGCATGTTTTAACCGGCGACCCTCCTTCACCACACGAGTCCACGTCGGTGACACTGCCGCGCCATTCGCATTTGTGGCTCCCGTTGCTGCGTTGGTAGTCCTGTCAGGAGCCGGGGTTGCACTGTCAGAGCCCCGGCTGGTGGTCTCCCCGCTTCCGCAGGCATGGTTCACCTCCGACTGGGTAGGCGCAGGCCCTCCGCTCGTACCTGGCTTCTCGATCACGTACAGGCGTTGTCTAATATCAGCTGTTACTGCACGGAGATCCTCGCAGGCACTTGTCTGCGTAGACATAGCCTGCTTCATAACTCCAACCTCCGCGCTAAGATGTTCAATTCTGCCAAGCAGGCAAGAAACATCCAGGCTATTGAAAGTCACTGGCGGGAGCTCGTCGAGGTGATGAGACACAAAACGAGGGACATTTTCACCCACCTCGTTAAGCAGTTTCAGACAGCTTTTGACATTGTTTGCGTCTTTTTGCGCCCCTTTGTGTGTCACATTGCGCTGATTGTTTGGGCAGAGTTCAAACAGCACTCTCTTGGAGTTCTCAATCCACTCGGTGCCGAAGTGGTTTACAACCATTAAAACAATTTCATCTTGACATATAGTTTTCATTTTGACAACAAGAAAGTTTAAGAGTTCGTCTTCCACAATAACTTTCCCATCCGAAGCCGTGTATATTTCAGGTTTTGATCTACCACGAGCAGCAGCTCTACCTCCTTCCGCCGCCATGACATTACATACATAAATGAATTGAATAAAAAAAATAAAAAAATACACGCTTTCTTTTCACAGAACATTATTTCAAACTGGCAGTGATACAAAGTGCACAAACAGCTGCTGCTTGAACTCTTAAAAGTAATATTAAATTATAAAATAATAATAATAAAAAAATATTCAATTATAATGTGAAATAGGTTTAACTGCAGGCCATGGACTAAGACAAAAAAAACACACATGCTATACAACGTCTGCAAAATATATAAGCTTTGAAGTGCACAAACAGTTATTTTCAGTAAGTTATTAGAGTAAAAAGTGTCATTTAGTGGTCTGAACCTTTGCCATGCTCCGCTCAACTCTGCATGTGAACTAAACAGCTTTGCAAAACAGCAAGTGACACATTAATCACACAACACAACGAATCATAAATTACATTTTTTGCCACCTCTTTTATAATAGATATGTATGTATTCGTTGTTGAAGCCCTAGAGCGTAGTGGACGGGCTGAGGTGTCTGGTTGAATTATTGAATACAAACTATTTTCCTACGAGAGACCTATTTAGTCAATTAATTGAACATGTTAAAATAATACAAACACAAAGTAAAACTTATAAGTATTAGAAATAAAAACAAACAGGATCCTCAGCAACAAATAAGCAACAAATAAACAACTCAATAATATGGTTCATGTTCAAAAGGGCCTAGAAGAAGTTAAAAACTTATCTGGTCCTACACAGTCTAAGGGTGTATTCACACTTGCCGTGTTTAGTTCGGTTGAAACAAACTCAGGTGCACTTCCACCTTCGGTGCGCATCTTTCAGGCAGGTGTGAATACAGCAATCGCACTCGGGGGCGGACCAAACAAGCATTCCGAGACCCAGCTGAAGAGGTGGTCTTAATGACAAAGCGCTGAAAAGAAAGCAGCTTCTCCGAAGTCTGACGGCAGGTGTTGGGCCAAACTCGTTCTCCGTCTCAGTGCCAGTCCATTACGCAGCATCATCGGACGACATCAGCCGAGGCTGGCTTTAAATCCAGTGATGTTCCAGGGCCTTAAGCTGGATGACAGCTCTGGTAATGGGCATTCGCTCACTTATTTTTTCCCTGACGTATTCAAAAACTCTCCAGTCAACGTCACTGAAACGACCACTTTGAGGACCACGATACGATTTGCGCTGACTGTTGGCATCTTTAAGACGTTCCATTTGTGCTCGTCATCTTCATACATTACACTCCGTGACCCCAAACTTCTTGACAGACAAACAGACTTAATAACATAACTCCTCCGCTGTAGTTGATTGACTTAACCCACTTTTGAGCCACTTGTCTCTAAATGATCAGACTTTCTCTCTATCTTTAAACACCGGTACCGGGCTGGTTGTTAAGGACGCTGGACTCCTTCTTCCCGGAACCAATTTTTTGCCGCCATCTGGAGCCGCGAATGTTTATTGACATTTAAAGGAAGATGCGAAGAAGAGAAGCTGCGCTCTGAATACTAGACCCCGAATATAATGCCTCGTTTCCACCGAGTAGAGCGGGTCGGGTCAGAGCGGCTCAGAGCGGGACAGCTCACTTTTAAGAATCTCGGTGTTGTTTCCACCGCCGACCCTACCTTTACTGGTAGGGCGGGGTTTATGACCCTACCTTTACTGGTAGGGCGGGGTTTAGGCTGGACTGCGATAGCTGCCGCCAGAATGTGGGTCAAACTATCGGGCTGTGGAACAGCTGTGGTCAAGCCAGCGGTCTCTCGTTTTTGCTGGGTCAAACCAGCCGCTTCTTTATTTATTCCCCCGTGTTGTTGTGAGCACAGAAACGGCTCGGTGCAACTGATACAGTGAGCGAACAGTGCTGGCTGCGGAAGCTACGTGACATCGTAGCAGTGGGACACAGTGTAGCCAACTGGTTCATTTAATGACGAGGAAAAAACACCACACAATAAACAGTGCTACGCTCACATTTTCGCCAACACACAAGACTCTCTTCACTCTAGCCGAGGTGACTACACACGGCGGAAATGATTCTTTCTACCAACTGTGGTTAAGCCAGCGGTCTCTCGTTTTTGCTTGGTCAAACCAGCCGCTTCTTTAGCCTATTTATTCCCCCCGTGTTGTTGTGAGTGTGTAGCCTATTTACTAGCCTAGGCCTACTATCTATGGCGAAAACACACAGAAACGGCTCGGTGCAACTCATGAGCGAACAGCGCTGGCTGCGGCAGCTACGTGACTAGCAGTGGGACACAGTGTAACCAACTGATTAATTTATTGACGAGGAAAAACACCACACAATAAACAGTGCAGTGCTCACATTTTCGACAAAACACAAGACTCTCTTCACTCTTGCCGAGATGACTACACATGGCGGAAATGATTCTTTCGACCAATCAAATGACGGGGGTGTGTCGCTCTGCATTTTCGGACCGCTTTCAGGCGGCTAGTACGCCTACGGAGGAGTACTGAGATTGGGAGCGGCTCAGAGCGGTTAGGTGCGCTTAAACCGTACCCTACCCAACTTTTGGCAAATGAAAAGCCAAACTATCCGGACCGAACCGCTCCGATCCGACCCGCTCTACTCGGTGGAAACGAGGCATAAGACGACACAACTTTTTCGGACCAATACGGTACATTTGATAGAGGACACGTAAACATGCTGATGAGTACAATTACAATAACTCATGGATAGAACTAGAACAGCAATTATGTAAAACTATATCTCTTGCAGACCTTCCGTTCATACCTCAATCAATCAAAAAACTGGATTTATACAAGAACATCACAATCTCCTCAACTCTGACAGCCTGGTGGAAAACACATAAAATCATGAAATTACAACTAGCACCATGTAGATACACCCCCATCTGGCACAATCCGGACCTCCTGCAGAACAACACCACTATATACTTTCCATCATGGCAAAACAAAGGAATCACCCACCTCCATCATTTATTTCAAAATAATCAATTCATATCATTTAACTCACTTATCCAGAAGTACGGGGTTGGGAAGGACCAATTCCTTCACTATCAACAAATAAAATCCATAATCAAATCCAAAATCAATATAACCAACAATACACTCTTGCCGTCAGAATTAAGTGATGAAATTCTTAAAATTACCAACTCAAAAAAAATTATCTCAAAACTTTATAAACTCATATCCATATCAGATACTTCTATAACACTTCCAAACATAAAATGGGAAAGAGACTTAGACCTTCCAAACAACCCCGACTTCTGGACACAGATTAATAAAAACATCTTCTCAATGACCACTAACACAAACTTGCAGCTTATACAATATAAAACCATACACAGAACGCACTACACCCAAGGGAGAATGCACAAAATGGGATTAGTCAATACAGATATTTGTTCACAATGCACTCTTGACAACACGGATGACTATTTACATGCCACCTGGGACTGCGAACCAGTATATTCACTTTGGAAGGCAGTCACGGAAAAACTTTCATCTATCTTGGGCTGTAGCATCCCACTTTCCCCAAAGCTATGCTTGCTCGGAGATCTATCTCAAGTAACCATTCCAACCAAATATAACAACCCATTACTCATATCTCTAACTATCGCCAAGAAAATAATCTTTCTTAACTGGAAATCCAAAAAAAACTGCCATATTATCCACTGGATCAACTTAATCATAGAATACATCTCAATAGAAAGAATTACAGCCGTCAGAAAAAACAATATATCAGCCTTTAATGAAACTTGGAATATATTTACAACCCATTTACACCCCATACAAAATCAAACTTAAGCTAAAGCCACGTACACGATTACATAACTACACACCCGACCACGAATAATGTCTACAACACAAAAATACATATCAAACCAGTAATATTTTCCTTAGCTCTCTCCTTTTCCCCTAAACACAATAACAACATAAGATAACCTTGCTCTCATCTATCTATGATTATGACTTTTATTTTCATAATTTTTATTTTTATCATTTGTTTATCAGTATTGGCTATGGATAACGATAACTATATTTCAACACCGTCTCCCTTGTTGTATATAATTGTTCATCATTAACTATGCTTGTTTTTGCAAAACATTTATTTTATTATTATTATTATTATTATTATTATTTTTTTTTTTTTACCTCTCTTTCTCAACTATCTAATTACCTTATGACAACATTTAAAACTGTGGATCAAAAGTCTAAAATACCATAATGGAAATTAATACTATTCAAACAACCCAAAATGCCTTTTTTATCATTACTGTTATTATTATGATTATTCACTTTTTTCTTTTTTTTTTGTAACATATGTTAGTATATGTGTGTACATGAACGTGTGTATGTTCCTGTATAAGTAGTAGATATCTTTGGGAGACCAAATAACCTTTTTTTTTTTTTTTTTTTTTTTACTTTTCTTTCTTCTTTATTTATTTTCTTTCTGATAACGAGTAACACCAATTCTGTGGTTCTACTTAAATATATTCATAATAGCGTAGCAATTTTTATAAACTTATCAACAATAACACAGAAACAAACAATACTTTCTGTCATTACCTCTGTAGCAACTACTACAGGATTTCTAGTTGCTTAAACCAAACTCACCAAGTACCACCATCCAACCCTAACACACACACACACACACACACACACACACACACACACACACACACACACACACACACACACACACACACACACACACACACACACACACACACACACACACACACATTTTTACTTTTATTTATTTTATCAGCCGTGTTTCCATTTGTTTAGTTATATCTGAAGTTATTTTCTTCTTCATTCTCCTGTTAAAAATAATACATTACTACCGTTTATTTATCTTTATCGATCTCTTGCTTTCAATACTTTTAAATCTCCAGATAAGATGGGGAGAGTGTGGGGAGAGGGAGCAAATAACCACAATTTCACAATTTCACCAAAATTAAATACAAGCTGTATCCTCCTCCCATATGGACAGGCCTCCTCCTAAAGGGTCTGGGGGCTGTTCTGATTGGTGACTGGGTAGTGCAACCTGGAGCAGCAAGTCTTCTCCCAATGGTTTGAAGGCGGCTAGGACAGGAACTTCCCTGAGCTCATACAGCTTGCCAGAATTGATTAAAATATATATATATATAAAAAAGAGAAAAATAGAAAAGATAAGAAAAAAGGAAAAAAAAAAAATAATAATAATAATTATAATAATTGAGTGAAAATAATAATGGTAATAATAACAATTTTGAATAAAATAAATAATTGTTGTTTGTGCTCTATTTCCTCGCCCTCCTCATCTTCTGCAGGACTGAATTGAAGGCTAGAGAGTCGACTATTTACTCTATATTTATTTATGTTTGTATCAAGTAATATTTCTACTATTATTAATTATTTAACATTTTCTTTTTTATTGATATGTATATATATATATATATATGTATGTATATATATATATATATATATATAAGATTTAGATATTTTCTCTTCTGTCTTCACTAACCACACGCCCGACCACGAATAACATCTTCAATACAAAATACATATCAACCCAGTAACATTCCCTTTCTCTCTAACTTTCCCCTTTACACAATAACAACACAAGATAACTTTTTTTTTTTCTCCTTTTTTTTTTTTTTTTTTTTTTTTTTTTTTTTTTTCTGCTCTTATTTATCTATGACTATGACTCTTATTTCTATTATTTTTGTTTATCAGTATTGTCAATATGGATAACGATAGCCATTTTTCAACACGGTCTCCCTTATAACTGCTTACATCATTTACTATGCTTGTTTTTGCAAAAAAAAAAAAAAAAAAAAAATATTTTTATTTTTTTATTTTTTTATTATTGATTTCTCTCTCCCAATTATCTAATTACCTTATGACTACATTCAAAACTGTGGATCAAAAGTCTAAAATACCATAATGGAAATTAATACTATTTAAACAACCGAAAATGCCATTCTTATCATTACATTCTAATGATGATTATTCATTTCTTAGTACTGCTTTATCATTTCTTTCTCATTTTTTATTTTTTAATTTTTATTTTTTGTTGTTGTTGTTTATATGTATGTATATATACACACACACACACACACACACACACACACACACACACACACACACACAGCCTGTCAACAACAATGTAAAAATATGCAATGACCTCCTGCTTGTTTTTGTCTCGTCCGTTCTGTCTTAAATGTGAACACTTAAATTGTCATGTACCTCACCTAATGTTATGTCTTTCACCTGTCTTGTCCTGCATCACGTAAATAAAAATTAAAAAAAAAAAAAAAAAAAAAAAAAAAAAAAAAAAACATGCTGATGAGTTCAGCGATCAGATGAAGGAGAGGGGAGCATCTCCCGCACAGTGCCAACAGGTTCACGCTGCGCTTTACATGACGTGCGCGTTTATTTTTGCTTCCCATGTTAACGGGACCGTCAATACTATCCCCGTGTCGGTTTGGAGCTGAGCTGCGCCAAACTGACACCCAGCTGAGCCTATTCTTCTCACGAGCCGTGCGTCCAGCATCAAAAATACAGTAAAAATTATGTTTCACATCTTAGGCTACAATAATGTGGCATTGACATATGCCTATATTACAACCATATGAAACAACAATAATTGGATGTTTTTCTTCTTTATTTATAGGCTAGAAGATGTAGGCCTTTTTATTTATTTATTTATTATGTTTAAACCCATATTATATCAATTATATATTTCGCAGTTTTCACTTAGTGCTTCCTGCTTCTCTCCAACCCAGAATGTCTGTCCAATGAATGAATGACCTCAGATCACGGGTGGTTTTGCTTCATATTGCTGGTTCACTTGCAAAAGGGGCAATATGAAAGTGGACCACAACAAACAAACAAAAATCTGAATTATATTTTGTCTGGACCAAAGCAAGTGAACTAGTGGACTTTCCCAGTGTGAATACAACCTAAAATTTTAATAATTAAGTACATTTATAGATGATTACATTCTGAATTAAATTAAAGGAAATAAAAGTTAAATTTACAGCCATCAGTGTCCATTATATTTAATTGCTGTTGTCAGTCAGCGACACTGATACAGACTGTGAGCCAACAGTCCTCAGCCTGTCAGTGTAACAGAGAAACAGTGTGTGAGCTCTTGGTGTCTCTTCATACCTGAGAGTCTCCAGTCTCAAGAGGGGATCCTCCAGCAGCTTCACCCCTGAGTCTCCTGGGTGGTTGTAGCTCAGGTCCAGCTCTCTCAGATGGGAGGGGTTGGAGCCCAGAGCTGAGGCCAGAGAAGCACAGCCTTCCACTGTGATCAGACAACCTGACAGACTACACACACACACACACACACACACATATATATATATAAATATATATAAGCAGCGCGTGCAGCTTCACAACATTGAGTCACGCAGCAGCAAAGAAGAAGAGAGAGAAAGAGAAAAGGGAGAGATAGAGAAAAAGATCAGCATACCAGACTGAAGAGAAAGTTGCTCGCGGGTGAGTTATATCATTATGAATCCAGGTGAACGTGAGGAAATGAGATACAAAAAAAAAAAAAGCATCCACCGCGACCGCGCGTTAAATCCCCGATAAAGTCGGCGAACTTCCGTGAAATGCAGATGAAGGAAATAAGTCCAAAGATCCTTAATATGTTCATCACAACTTCACGTGAACTAGCATAGGAACTCAGCTATACCGGTGTTGCGCCGAAAGCTGTGACCTGCCAGAATATCACACATTCTGGCAGGTCACAGCTTTCGGCGTAACACCGGCATGTTGTGCAATACTATGGAATCCCTACTAGGTCAAATTTAGGTGACACTACTGTCAAACATAGGTGACGTTGCGAAAGTGTGAGGAAGGGAGGAGGGAGAGGAGTGCACTGCAAAAACATTGATTTTGAGACTGCAGTTTTAATTAATAACAAATAAAAATCATAATTTAATATTTTACTGAGTTCATTGTGCCAGTCATAATTTAGGCCTATTAAGGTAAAAGTATGGCTTGCAAAAATAGTGTTGAATAAAAGAGTTGATAAGCAAATAAGACATGGGAAAATTATCAGACTATTGTAAAATTATTAAATTTTATTCATACTTTTACAGTTAGAGACAAGTGCCTAAATTAAGTTTAGATTTAAAATTCCTATTTCATTTTAAAAGTATAGGTGTAATGCTTCTTTAAAAAATCAGTAGAGAAGTAGTGTCTATGTTTTGGTGATAAGTTGTTTAAATCTGTCAGAAATCTCTTCATAATAAGATATAAAAATTTGAATTATTCGTGTGTGTTTTATTTAAATCAGCGGTACAACATTTCATTTAAGGGGGTAGAAATTAATTCTGCGCTTAATATCGTATCGTGATATCAATCGCAATATCGTATCGTACTCAAAATTTCATATCGTTACATCCCTAGTATGAAAAAGAATTGGAAATGTATTATTTGAGTCTAGAAACAACTGTTTAAAGGGTAACTGCACCCCCTGTCTCAGCATAACTTCTCCCACTGCACAATTTTGAAAAATGCGTTCAGTCGGAAAGGGGGTTGCACGGCGTCTGTGAAGGAGGCGTCAGTGAGTGGACGAACAAGAAGAGCAAGCGGTAGCGTGTGTCAATAAAGTGAAACAATTAATGAGTCTGTGTGTGTGTGTGTGTGTGTGTGTGTGTGTGTGTGTGTGTGTGTGTGTGTGTGTGTGTCTCGCAAGCGAGAGAATAAAGCATAAGCTAATGTAGCCTACTGTAAAGTGAGTGCAAACCGAGAATAAAGAATAGCAGGAAAGGTTTAACTGTAGTATCGTAATGTATTTGGAAAAGGGCACCGTCTTCTCCAAATAGTTTGTGTAATTTCTTATTTTAAATGAATGAATGCGTGTTTCCAGAACACATTGAAGTAATTTTAAAAATTAAGAAACTTTGTTTATTGATTTTTCCTAAATGGATATGATTTACTAACCGGTTAGACATGTACACATGCACACTCCAAGTGGAGACACAATCCTAAGCAGCTTAATTTGTTATAAACTAATGTAAATCAGATGTTAAATGTTCATCAGTTGAACTGTCTGGTAATCTGACCTGAGAGATTCCAGTTTACAGTGTGGACTCTGCAGCCAAGCAGACACATGCTTCACTCCTGAATCCTGCAGGTCGTTGTTACTCAGGTCCAGCTCTCTCAGATGGGAGGGGTTGGAGCTCAGAGTTGAGGCCAGAGAAGCACAGCCCTCCACTGTGATCAGACAACCTGACAGCCTACACACACACACACACACACACACACACACACACGCACACACACGCACACACACACGCACACGCACGCACATACACACTTTGTTTGCCAAGATACAATACTTTAGAGCCACATTTATTATATATATTAAACATAATTACTGGCCTTTATTAATTCAACAAACCAAATGAAAATTTGAGAAATATATAAAACTAACAGCTAAAGAAAACAAATTATTTGAGTCTAGAAACAAACTGCCAATGTTTAAAGATCTTTTGAATAATCATAGTAGCAGACACAATCCTACACAGGTTAACTTGTTATAATCTGATGTAAATCTGGTTAAATTGTCATCAGTTGAACTGGTGCATGAAGCCTGACCTGAGAGTTTCCAGTTTACAGTGTGGACTCTGCAGCCAAGCAGCTAGATGCTTCACTCCTGAATAACGCAGGTTGTTGTTAGTCAGGTCCAGCTCTCTCAGACTAGAGGAGGAGCTGAGAACTGAGGCCAGAGC
Organism: Ammodytes dubius; assembly: GCA_026122265.1. Lineage (NCBI taxonomy): Eukaryota > Metazoa > Chordata > Actinopteri > Uranoscopiformes > Ammodytidae > Ammodytes > Ammodytes dubius. The sequence goes on along the minus strand of CM047507.1, from coordinate 33,261,978 downwards.
TTCACAGCTTCTCTCTGAGAGGTTACAGCCACTCAGCCTGGAGAGACAACAGTAAGAGGAAAGTTATCAATTTTCAACTTTATCTCCTTGTAAAAAGATCTACACATATGTAAAAACTTGTGTCAATCAGAAGAGTAAATATAATTTGATAAATCATTGTAGCAGACACAATCCTACACAGGTTAAATTCGTATACACTAATAAAAATCAGATCTTAAGTGGTCATCAGTTGAACTGGTGCATGAAGCCTGACCTGAGAGTTTCCAGTTTACAGTGTGGACTCTGCAGCCAACCAGACAGATGCTTCACTCCTGAATCCTGCAGGTTGTTGTTACTCAGGTCCAGCTCTCTCAGATGGGAGGGGTTGGAGCTCAGACCTAAGGCCAGATAAGCACAGCCTTCCTCTGTGATCAGACAACCTGACAGACTACACACACACACACACACACACACACACACACACACACACACACACACACACACACACACACACACACACACACACACACACACACACACACGCAAACACACACACACGATCGTGAATTTTAATTTGTTTGTTATTTTGGTCCAGATACAATCCTTTGGAGCCACATTTATCATATATATCAAACATAATGAAAATGAGAGAAATATATGAAAAAAACAGCTAGTGAAAATTAATTATTTGAGTCTAGAAACAACTGCCACTGTTTAAAGATATTTTGAATAATCATTGTAGCAGACACAATCTTACACAGGTTAACTTGTTATAAACTGATGCAAATCAGATGTTAAATGGTCATCAGTTGAACTGGTTGATTATCTGACCTGAGAGTCTCCAGTTTACAGTGTGGGCTCTTCAACCAAGCAGACAGATGCTTCACTCCTAAATTCTGCAGGTCGTTGTTACTCAGGTCCAGCTCTCTCAGACTAGAGGAGGAGCTGAGAACTGAGGACAGAGTTTCACAGCTTCTCTCTGAGAGGTTACAGCCACTCAGCCTGGGGAGACAACAATAAGAGAAAAGGTAATTCATTTTCAACTTTATATTCTTGCAAAAAGACCTATGTAAAAACTTGCGTCTATCAGACTAATAAATATAATTTGATAAATCATTGTAGCAGACACAATCCTACACAGGTTAAATTTTTATACACTAATAAAAATCAGATCTTAAATGGTCATCAGTTGAACTGGTGCATGAAGCCTGACCTGAGAGTTTCCAGTTTACAGTGTGGACTCTGCAGCCAACCAGACAGATGCTTCACCCCTGAATCCTGCAGGTCGTTGTTACTCAGGTCCAGCTCTCTCAGATGGGAGGGGTTGGAGCTCAGAACTGAGGCCAGAGAAGCACAGCCTTCCTCTGTGATCAGACAACCTGACACCCTACACACACACACACACACACACACACACACACACACACACACACACACACACACACACACACACACACACACACACACACACACACACACACACACACACACACTATGTGAACATGTGATGGTGAATTTTATTTATTTTTGGTCCAGATACAATACTTTAGAGCTTTATCGTATATATTAAACATAATATGTGGTATTTAATAATTCAAAAAACTAAATGAAAAGGAGAGAATTATATAAAACTAACAGCTAATGAAAACTAATTATATTAGTCTAGAAACAACTGCCAATGTTTAAATGTATTTTGAATAATCATTGTAGCAGACACAATCCTACACAGGATAACTTGTTATAAACTGATGTAAATCAGATGTTAAATGTTCATCAGTTGAACTGGTGCATGAAGCCTGACCTGAGAGTTTCCAGTTTACAGTGTGGACTCTGCAGTGCAGCAGACAGATGCTTCACTCCTGAATCCTGCAGGTCGTTGTTACTCAGGTCCAGCTCTCTCAGACTAGAGGAGGAGCTGAGAACTGAGGCCAGAGCTTCACAGCTTCTCTCTGAGAGGTTACAGCCACTCAGCCTGGAGAGAAAACAGCAAGTGAAAAGAGTCAATGCGTGTTTTAGTTTTTTCAGTTGAAAGATGGTGAACATTTATTGATGAATACATCCTACGTACAGAGCTTTGTTGGAGGCTTTGACCACTGGCAGAAGCCTCAGAAGAACCTCCTCTGAAGCAGAGTATTTCTTCAGGTCAAACACGCCCAGATCTTTTCCTGATGACAATAAGATGAAGCCCAGAGCAGACCACTGAGCAGGAGACAGTTCATCTGTGGAGAGACCTCCTGAACTCAGGGACTGTTGAATCTCCTCCACTAGAGAACTATCATTCAGTTCATTCAGACAGTGGAACAGATTGATGCTTCTCTCTGGAGACAGATTCTCACTGATCTTCTTCTTGATGAACTTCACTGTTTTCTGATTGGACTCTGGGCTGCTTTCCTTTTTCAGTAGGCCTGCTAGAAGTCTCTGATTGGTCGGCAGTGAAAGACCCAGGAGGAAGCGGACGAACAAGTCCAAGTGTCCATTTGGACTCTGTAAGGCTTTGTCAATTGCAGACCTGTGGACATTGGTCTCAGATGTTTTGCTGAAAATCCTTCGCAGATATTCTTCAGGAGTTTCCCCTAGCTCAGGCATAACATTCCTGTTCCTGTTAATGAGTTCCTTCTCTACATAGAAAGCTGCCAAATACTCATGAACGCTCAGATGGACAAAGCTAAACATCTTGTCTTCAACATTCTTCCTGCCACGTTCCACTTTAAAGATCTCTGTGAACACTCCTGAGAAGAGAGAGGCTTCTCTGACATCAATGCCACTCTTTTTTAGATCTTTCTCGTAGAAGATCAGGTTGCCCTCTTTCAGCTGGTGGAAAGCTAGTTTCGCTAATAACTTAATATACTCAATGCACTCTTCTTTTTTTTCTTGCCCCTCTTTTGTTACAATCTGGAACTTGATATATTCTGTGTACATCTCAGTCAGGGTCTTGGGCAGCTCTCCTCCCTGTCCAGTCTTCACCAAATCCTCCAGAACTGTAGCAATGATCCAGCAGAAGACTGGGATGTGGCACATGATGTGGAGGCTTCGGGATGTCTTGATGTGGGAGATGATTGTGTTGGCCTTCTCCTCCTCTTTGAACTTCTTCTTGAAGTACTCCTCCTTCTGTGGGTCAGTGAACCCTCTGACCTCTGTCACCATGCCGACACAGTCAGGAGGGATCTGATTGGCTGCTGCAGGTCGTGTGGTTATCCAGAGACGAGCAGAGGGAAGCAGTTTCCCCTGATGAGGTTTGTCATCAGCACATTCACTGAAGTGGACTCTGTGACACCACAGTAACGAGTATTGTCCAGTTGGAGGCGGCTCTCATCCAGTCCATCCAAAATGAACAGAAGTTTGAATTTGCTCTTGTCATAGTTGGTGTTTCCTGAAGATTGCAGAGTTGTGAAGATGTCATTCAGAGCTTCTTCACTGATGGCTCTGGTTTCTGTTATTACTTCATGAATTAGCTCTGCCAAACAAAACTTTTCTTCTTTCAATAAATTCAACTGGCGGAAGTCTAAGGGGAATATGAGATGCACGTCTTGATTGGCTCCTCCTTCAGCAAAGTCCAAAACAAATTTCTTCACAAGAAATGTTTTGCCAATTCCTGCAATTCCCATGGTCAGCGCTGTTCTAATGGGTTTGCATTTTCCAGGGGGGATTTTGAACATGTCACTTGGTTTAATTGGTGTCTCTGTGTCTGCTGGCTTCACCGCCTCAATCTGTCTGATTTCATGCTGTTTGTTGATGTGTACGTTGCCCCCTGCTGTGATGTACAGCTCTGTGTAGATCTCACCCAGAGGCTGGGAATCCTTCTCCTCTAACCACCCCTCTTTGGCGCAGTTAAACCTATCCTGGAGGTTTGTTTGAAGCTGTTTTTGGTAAAATGAGATGGGTGTTGGCAATGGTCGGGCAACAATCGCATCTGTGTGACATAAGTAGAAAAAATACCTATAAAATTAGACTTGTGTAACAATGCTTATTTTCTCATTAGCACCATCAAATGTTTTTTTTTCACCTACATTTTTGTTTCTTGAAGGAAATTAACATGCGGTTCAGAGTAAATTAAGTCTATATTAGTAATTCTATTCATTTATGGCATCAGAAAAAACTGTAATATGTTCTATATAATAAAAAATAAAAGTCTTCATTGAAATCGAGCTACAGTTCGTTTTCATTGGTTTGGTTTGAATTAAGAGCTGATTAGCGGACTTAAAAAATTCATGTATTTAATTTTAAAATAATGATTTACTTTTCTAGCACACTCACAAAAATGGATAGACGCTAAAACTTTCACTCAAAATGTGAAAATCGGAAGGGAATGTGTCCTTCCTTGCAATGAACAAAACAGGCTGTAGTTCTTGTTCTTTCCACTGCTGCTACAAGGATGCGTCTAGTGCAGTCACTCAAAAACTAATGTTCCGGTTACATCTCCAGTATTGCCCCATGGTTACCCTGTGCAGCAGGGGTCAGCAAGTAAGTTTTGCCCCAGGCCAGAACATAATCAAAGGCTAATTCAAGGAATTGATTGATTACAAAATGCATCTAAGAACGATCCAATGTTTGCTGAAGTCTCTCCAACTCAGTTGAAATCCACGGACATTGTATGAGAGAGAATGGTTTAGAATTTTTTAATTTCATTAAATTTCTTCGTGGTTCTTAAAGTGTGTTACATTATAAATATATTATGAGTATAATACCATCCACAACATTACTCCCATATTATCTCCCAGTGTCTCTGTCTTTACTTATTAAAATAAATGCAGCTGTTGTGACATTACTGTGCAAGAAAATATTGAAATTAATTTATTTTGGTAACTGCATTTTTATATCAAAAGTAAGATCACTGACTCGTTATCTAGAGATACTTGACTTGTCGTCTTGAGCAGTATTTAAATCTCCATGTTAGCAGCTGTTTCAAAGCTTCTTCTTTGTGAAAGAAAACACATTTTTACCTTCAATCTGGGAGGAGGACGCTCCAATGTTTGCTGAAGTCTCTTGAACATCGTTAACGTCAACTGACACAATGAGAGAAAATAATTTTAATTTGTGTTTCGTTATACATGTATTATAATGATAATAATACCATCCACATTCCTCACAGTCTCTCAAACCAAGAGTAGCAACATCACACCTCTGTCCCCTCAAACAGCAATGACTGATAACCTAAATTTTTCTCATAATCACAAGATCAGGCCTTTAGTTCTTTGGTGAATGCACTGGGCCTCTGTACTGAGGCCATGTTAGTCCACCAGGATTCTGTTGCCAACTCTTTATGCCTAAAATACAAATCATAAAGTGTTACTGACCTTCTGGTCCTGCGATGGTGTCTGACAGTTTCTTCACCAGATCATTCTGCTTCATCTCCTCTAAAACCTTCTTGGTCACGATCACAGCTCCAGAAAGTGTATAAGCGTTCACCATCAGATCGACTACGATGTGTCTCTTTGTTTTAGCGTCCTCTAGTTCATACTTTTTGATGGGTTGGTAACCTTTCATGATGCCAGGCTCCTTCAGATACCATTTGAAGAGTTCCAATTCATCATCTAGTAAATTGTCCAGAGTGTCCAAAAGGTCCTTTGATGTCATCGTGGCTTCCTGCTAAAATCAGACAGTATTGTCAAAAACTAACACAAATGCATCAAAGCAAGGTGGCGCACAGCCTTAACGTTTTTTTTCATTAACATGATAACAGCAAACGCAGTCTAGAAAACTTTTGAAACCAGGGGCCTCATTTATCAACAGTGCATAGACAAGGTTCTAAATTCACGCTTACGAATTAAATTTAGTATGTGTAAGTAAAAAAAGAAAAATTATCAAAACGTGCGCAGGCCTATCGTACGCACATCAGTAAGTCATCAATCTTGATAAATCCCACCTGTTCTTAAGTACCTATGCTCATTCTCACACCATTTGCATTCACAAACTCCAATTAACCGTATATGGTTACAACGCATCCCTTTATCAACCATGTGAATGTGTTTTACCCCTCACCACTATATGGCAAAGAGGGCAACGAAAATAAACTTCTCCAACACAGAAATGGAAACACTTGTAAACGAGGTTGAATTAATAATAAAAAAATACTTTTTGGCACTTAGTGCAGGAGGCATTACAAACAAAAGCAAGCTTACTGCATGGGAAAAGGTAATGGTTATAACTTTTTTTAAATGAATTCAGCTGTTCTTACATCACTGAACAAGGAAATATTAAATGACCATTCATATACACACATAAATGTTCTGATACTCCATCATTTCTCAGCAGTAAAAAGTAAATCAAAATACAACTAAATTCAAAACTTGTGATCTTGAGATAAGGGCATTTGATATCATAAGTAAAATAAGCGACCACAGACACTGAGGAAATCTTTTGTTTTCTTGTTCTCTCCAAAAAGCAAGAAAAAAAACTTAAAGGAATACTTCACCCATACAGAAACGGCCTTCTATCATTATAAAATCACTATTATAATATAATGAATGAGTCAGTCTTGCCTCAGCCCAGCTGTCCTGTTAATCCTAACCCTACATTTTACCATGCGTGGACTAGGACAACACAATGACGGCGCAACACTGGGGCTTACCGGCTGACTATGTAGGTGACCTCTGATCCCAATTCTGGATATTTACATACCAACATTTCACAGACAGCGCCTTCTGGTTCCGAGTTATAACGATTGTGACAACCAACCCGTGTGACAAATTACCCCGTTCTCTCCTAAACCTCGACTTTTTTCTGTGTGCACACACTCATTGAAAGGTAGCGGATAGTGAGTAGAAATAATCTGATTTTGACAAAAAGTGTTCTGGATAACAATCGCTGAGTATGCCTTTAACAGTTCAACAATAACAGCAGCTCAGCCAAGTTGACCCAAGCTGTGGAACCAGTTCAGACACGCCCTGCATGATTCACTGATGACGTGAGCTCAGAATACAATCAAACTGCTGCTGATTCTACTGAACAAACTAACAACATTACATGAGAATCTGACTAAAGTCATTGTTCTTTAAAGAGGACCTATTATACTACTTTTCTGGTCTTAATTTCTTGTTTTACACTGCTATAGAGCAACCTGACACGAATCACATCACAAAAAACTATGTAGATTTTCGGGAAGCTCTTTCTCTTATTTTGGCGATCCAGCACGTCCTGTCAACACTTGAGTGTGTGTGCTTCGGGCATCTCCGCTCCCTCCGGCTGTGCTTCGGCAATCTTCGCTCCCCTCCCCCCTCCTGCAAACCCCACTCCGTTGTGATTGGTTACCTTCCTTCCGGAACACTTTCAGTGGCGGAAAGCGCGAGCATGGACCTATAAGGGCGCGAGGCAGACGCGAACAGGGAAGTGACAGCATTACCATACTTGGAAACATCCGCGTGGGACGTCACGAAGTTACATGCGACGTCACAAAGTTACGGAAGTGTAGACCGCTTTGAACACGTGACTTCTCGACTGGCTAGAATAGTGTTTAGTGCTCTGCACAGACACCCCAGACGGTCAGCAGGGAATACGTCGAAATGCATGTAAGTCATTATTTGATAATTTAGTATGGTTAAGCATGACTATGAATCATCATAACAACGTTTATAGGTCATAAAAGTCAAAAAGCATCATAGGTCCTCTTTAACTCTACAGAGTATTTCAAAAATATATTCACAAACATCCAATCAGCATCCAGAAACATTTCCACTATCCAGTTAAACAGTGACACAGCACAATGTGATCAAGGTTTCTTCTGGGAGGATTCTCACCTGCTGAACTGACTTCAGGTCGACTTACAGACACTTTCCTCCTTCATGTGTGGAGGAAACACTGGGAGAGAAGACGCAGCTCATTTCATCCTGCTCAGTCCTGGTGTGTGTGTGATCTGAGGACGCGTCACACCATTTTAATTTCACAGTCAAAGTCTAAAAACAATCAACAAAGTGACGTGAAAACCAGTTCAGCAAGTGCCAAGTGTTTCCAGTCTGTCCCCGCCTCCTGTGCTTTACCTGCCTGAAGATAATGTGGATCTCTGCACCTGTGTTGACTGATTTGTTTATATTGTCTGTGATCTGTTTGGCATTGAGTCTGACGCGTTCATACTTAAAATTAGTTTTCCATCTGTTTTTTAAATTGTGTTGCACTTTTTCTCCATAGAATCACAGATACTCAGTCAAAAGCATTATGCTCTACCGACTCCCACGAGCAAAAGTTGTATAAATAATTTTTCTACGATCGTCGGGAGACCAAACGGTTAGCGTTTTAAAGATTTGCACATTAGCTACCTTGTACCAAACTGCTCCTAAATCCAAAACGATTCATCCTATTAACACCAAACTTCACACATGTGTTTGTCCTATGGTTCTCAGGTTGGTGCTACTTTTTCCTTAAATTGCTCCAAAAGGGGGCGCCAAAAACACACTTGAGCATCTTTCTCTGCGATTTGTTTGCCTTTTGGTCTTTAACTCCCAAACCAGACATCCCACATTCAAAAACTTTACACCCCCGGATTCCGTGAAGCGAGGGGCCGGCGCCGCGGACGACGACCCCCGACCCGAGTCGCGTGGGAGGCTTGGCCCCCGTTCACAACTGCTTGCAGTTCTAGTTCCTTTTAAAATTCCTTCGCAAAACACACGTGATATGTTTTGAATGTGGAGAATGTTTTGAACAATCCAGTAGAATAAATATTGTGGCTAAATCCAGAATCATTGAGATCCTTACTGCATTATATTCTGTTATACTAGTGTCAGAGGGAACCTGAATGTTGTATTTTCCTTTACAGAAATAAAGATATTTACAGACATTTGATGCAGAAAAGACACATATTGGAACTTTAAAATCCACCAGAATGCAGGAAATCAAGTTTTTTACGCTCAAACGTTTCTGTGTGAGAACCACCACACCCCCGGTTATAATGTGCCCTGACCCATTGAGCTTACCTGTCTTACTCTCAGCCCGGGAAGACATTTCTACACACACACACACACACACACACACGGACAAACGCACACACACAGAGACACATACAACTCAGATAAGCAGAGCCACAGGTAAATCTGCTGGTCCCATGGTTAACTGTCTTTGTGTTGTCAAATGTTGTAGTTTCCTGCTATGCGTATCTCTCTATCTCTCTCTCTCTTCCTACTTCTTCTTCCTCTTCCTTTTTTTCTCTTAAAGGTGCAGAGTGTAGAATTTATTGTCATTGTTCAGAATAGACTTGAAATGGAATATAATATTCATCAGTATGTTTTAATTAGCGAATAATAAGTAGTTTTTTCTTTTATTTCCTGAGAAAGAGCCTGTTATATCTTAACACAGTGATGTAATGATGTCAGGCCAGTAGGTGGCCACACACACACACACACACACACACACACACACACACACACACACACACACACACACACACACACACACACACACACACACACACGAGCAGCAGTCGAACATTGGTCAGTGGGTAAAAAAACTTGCAAAGCACAAACAATACATAAAGTATAGGCAATAAAACAATAATAAAAAAAAACTAGTAACTAGAACAGTAATTAGTTAATTAGTGATTCAGTTAAAGTTAAAATGAATGGTGTTGAAAAATGTAAATGTAAATAAATAAATCCATCAACTGTTAACAAGTCTGATGGATGTTGGCACAATAATCTGTCAGAAGGATGAGAGTGTCAGGGTGTCTCACCACAGCATGGAGAACATCTCTCAGACTGAAGAGGAAAAAAGAATGAGTGACAGTTCTGACTTTTCAGTTGATCAACAGATCTGCTTGGTTTTATTCAGCAAACTCAGCAACAAATATACAATTTATTCAAACAATAGTAAATTATTTTTGAGTAGATTAAAAAAATCATAAACAAGTTAAATGGTCTCAATAGCCTAGAAAAGCCCAGATTTAACATCACATCCTCTTTTTAACATGACAGAGTTAAGGTGAGTGAACTTGGTGAGGATACAATAAAGACATATAAGTTAAAGTTGCTCTTTCAGTGTGTGTTAATTCTAGCGCACCCTTTGGACTAAAGCGGTAGTGTTTTTACTGCGTCAGCTGTTCCTGGCTGAGCTTACCCATGACAAAAGGCATTAAGGAAAGCTATATAAAAATAAAATGTAATTTATGATCATCAGAGGAAAGCATAAACCGTCCACATAATATGATAGAATTCTTTCATTAATAATAAAGTTGCATCTGTGACACAAGCTTGATTCAAACAAATAAGAAAACAATTACAAATACTCAATCCTTACTGACTAATGTTTCGTATTAACGACATAAGTAAAACAGTATTTCCACAATATAAAAACTTTACAATTATGATTCTATATTTACAGAGGAATCTTTTCAATCAATCGACTTGTGCCGCTAGAATCAACAGAACGTCATAGTTCCTCGTAGCTTCTTTAATTACCATGTTACTGACAAACTAAACGTGAAGGCTACGTACTGTATGTAAAAGAATATGTCCACATTCTTCAAACTGTACTATCATGTTTCTTAAAGTGTAACTGCACACTTACAAATGTTTTTTGAGATAGAGGCTGAATTAAATGACTGTGTTTTTAAGGAACACATAAATGGTGGTAATGCTGGTGTTAATATTGAAAAAAATGTAATATGTTAAATATCGACGTTTTAAGACATTGTATGCATTGGAAAAAACAACAAAAACTAAGATTTGAAAAACAACTTTGACCTATGGCTTCGAATAGTATGTTATACGCCAGCCAATCAGAGGTGGGCGCTACACTTCACCCCAAGAAGCCAGGAAGCCACACTCTTTTCCAACATTATGCTACTACTGTTATACCTTTCCTGCTATTCTGGCCCCCAGACCGTAGTCGAGGAGCACAGGGGACACGTTCCCTTCATGGATGTTATTTTGCGGGTAACACCCTTCACTTCTACCGGTAGTGTGTCGGCTTATGGGTCTCAATGGCCACAGATTCTTGACAGGCTGGGTTCTTTATTCCCGGTTTGCACTCACTTTACAGTAGTCCACATTAGCTTATGCTGCATTCTCTCGCTTGCTTGCACACACACACACACACACACACACACACACACACACACACACACACACACACACATTCATTCATGTTTCACTTGATTGACACACTCACTGACGTCCCTCACACACACACACACTGCCGCTCACTCGTTGCGCTACTCTGTCTCGTAACACTACGTCTACGATAGAGACATCATCTACATCCGAGTCGCCCGCCAACAATTTTGAATTAGGAAAGTCCTCCACCTCAGACGACCCATCTGTGTGGCATATGAGCTCACATTGTGCAGCGACAGTGCCGTTAGACTTTGTGTCACTCTCCATTTTTCAAGGAAGTCATGTAATTCAGATCTTCCTGAGTGACAGCTAGCAGCTAGCCCGCCTCCTTCACAGCTGTTGCGCGCCCCCCTACCAAACTGTCAGCCGTCAGAAACTGGGTCAGACCGGTTCGAAGGCATTTTTCAAAATTGTGCAGTGGGAGAAGTTATGCTGAGAAAGGGGTGCAGTTACCCTTTAATATATGGCTCTTACAGTTGAATCTTTTCAATTAATTAACTGATTCATTTGTTACAAAAACATGAACGTTTTCTGTAACTGTGATCCTGTGTAGAGTCTCTAATTCCTACAGACGACACAGAGACACTGAGGAACCAGGTTTGGACCAGAACCCAAACCCAGGGTAAAGAGGTTCAGTGAATGTGGTGTTGAACGTGTGGAGGTGGATCAGTGACCCAGAGGAGACTCTGTAGAAGGACAGAGAGCCAGCAGGACAGTCCACATACACTGCTACTCTGTGAGAGACAGAAGAGGAGCGGATGGATGTTGATCTGTTATTGTGACAGACAGAGTAACCACCATCAGAGCCAAACATACTCCAGGACTTACTAGTACGTCCAAACACACAGTCATAACTGTTTCCTTTCCTGCTGATTCCTCTGTAACTCACTATTATATCAACACTTCCTCTCCACTCGACCTCCCAGTAACGGCGACCAGTCAGAACATTACTACACAGCAGCTGAGGCCTGGGGTCAAACCTCTCTGGATGATCAGGATATGGCTGATCCTCTCCCACCTCTGTCACCATCATGTTGTTGTCAGACAGTTTGAGTCTTCTGTTCAATGTGTTTGTGTCCAGTGTGAGTTCACAGGAATCTGATGGAAGAAAAAGACACAACACAGCAGCAGTTGTCAATCCATTATCTGTTCATTGATTGACAGTTTGATGATTATGAACATTATAAACACACTTACACTTCTTCAGACCTGGTGTCAGCCATTGGACTCCAGCAGGCTCCACCCTGAAAGGAAAAGGGGGGTGGGCGGGTCAGACCAGCACATCCTCTTTCAGCATGCACGTATGGACACTACATTAGCTTGAGGCTCTTTTCGCCTGCAGAGGCCAGATGATGATGCAAGTAACCCTTGTATTAAATGTACCAAAAAACAAAAGGACAAAAACAAAACAACAACAATTAATGGGCCCGCAATAAAAAAAACTACTAACTAACTAAACTATCTCCAGCTCTTCCTCCTCTATCAGACTGACAGCAGCCTCTTCGTACCTGAGAGTGTCCAGTCTCCAGAGGGGACCGTCCCGTCCAGCACACAGTAGCTCCACTCCTGAGGCTCCTGGATGGTTGTAGCTCAGGTCCAGCTCTTTCAGATGGGAGGGGTTGGAGCTCAGAGCTGAGGCCAGAGAAGCACAGCCTTTCTCTGTGATCAGACAACCTGACAGCCTACACACACACACACACACACACACACACACACACCACCTGTGAACATGTGATGAGAGTTATTTGTTTCTTTGTTTTTTGTTCATGTACATCAGTGGTTCTCAAAGTGTGGGGCGCGCCCCACCGGTGGGGAATAGAGACATGACAGGTGGGACACAACGAACGGGAGGAAAATATGTCCAGATCCGTGACACATAGTGTTTTTTTTATTTAATAAACATTTTCCCCAGTTCCCAGTGTGAGTTGGAGGAGTGAAGAAGAGCCCCTGCTATTTCCCTTCACGAAATAACACGTACAAACCTTAATGACGTGGATAGAACAGACGCCGAAATCATCGGCCCAGCGCGCAATCACTAATAAAGAGTTTGACGCCAGATGCGCAATGGACACACTGTGTCATTCACCGATCTAAACAACGTTTTGACAGAGGTTGTGATTGGGGTCAATTTCATCAAAACCCGACCGATGAAAGCTTGACTGTTCTCCACACTTTGTGAGGAGATAGGAGCTGATCACACACACACACACAAACAAACACACTGATCATCATACAGCTGGGCTCACAATGAGGCAACGTGTTGTAGCGTGTATTTGAGTTCAGAGCGGAGATTCGGCTAATTTCTTCATAGACAGTCTAGTTAAAAAAAAAAAAAAGTCCGTCAGCTGTTGCTGCTGCAGACGATGTGCGTTCAGGTTTGGAGTCGGCACCGTGCGCATCAACAGTCATTCAAAGCAGCGGTAGTAATCACACAACCGGACGGTTGTAGAAAGTCCCGTCAATTAAAAATAGTAATCCAGTTTTCAAATCCATGTTAAAATCGGCAGGATAAAAAACAAGTTAGCTTAAAAAAAGTGGCTAACGGTGTCAAATGTGTTGTGTTCAGGTCGGCTCGGTAATATTAGATCAAATGTCTATAAAAGGTCATCATGATGTGTTCAAATGTAGCACAAAAAAAAAAATTTTGGCGAGAATCTTGAATAATATAGTTTTGGTGAAAAACTTGTTTTTTCAGCAATATAAAATAAATAGTAAAGATGGAATTATGACCTGTTTAACGTCTTATCTTGAGCTCTGATCATCTTATAGGCAATTATACAAGTTCTCTTTCAACAAAATAATAGAAAAGTTATGACACAGATGCTTATATTTTCTCGATTTTTGAATTGTAACTTGATTTTATTTCAATACATTTTAAACTTTTAAGCCTGACCTATTTAGTTACTATTTTGTTGACACAATCGGGGAACGGTGGGGCTTGAAAATATTCCCACCTCCAAAGTGGGGAATGACGAAAAAAGTTTGAGAACCACTGATGTACATTATGGTTTGGGGCGGTGCACTAACAGGTTAGTAAATCATAAACGTTTAGGAAAAATTAATAAAGGGGCAGGCAAACGTGCGTATCGTGTGTGCGGGCGTTTCCGACGGGTGCGATGGTTAGAAGACAATGACGTCATTGTTAACCTAATTATGGTTCAGATAGAATACTTTACAGCCCTGTCTATAATAAATAGTAATCTGTGGTATTTAATAATTCAACAATAAAAAATTAAAGGAGAGAAAGTTCTGAAACAGATTGGAAATGTATTCTTTGAGTCTAGAAACAACTGTTGAAGTATAACTAAAGATCCTTCGATAAATCATTTTGGAGACACAATCCTACACAGGTTAACTTGTTATAAACTGATGTAAATCAGATGTTAATTAGTCATCAGTTGAACTGGTGCATGAAGCCTGACCTGAGAGTCTCCAGTTTACAGTGTGGACTCTTCAGTGCAGCAGACAGATGCTTCACTCCTGAATCCTGCAGGTCGTTGTTACTTAGGTCCAGCTCTCTCAGATGGGAGGGGTTGGAACTCAGATCTGAGGCCAGAGAAGCACAGTCTTCCTCTGTGATCAGACAACCCGACAACCTACACACACACACACACACACACACACACACACACACACACACACACACACACACACACACACACACACACACACACACACACACACACACACACACACACACACACACACACACACACACACACACACAAACACATTAACACACAGGAACCATCTGAGATGACATGATGGTGAGTTTTAATTTGCTGTTCGGGTATGTTTTGGTCCAGAGAGAATCCATGTGTATTATATATATTAAACGTATTTAATAATTCAACAATACAAATGAAAAGAGAAACTGAAGTAAATCAGTTGTTAAATGGTCATGAACTGGTGCATGAAGCCTGACCTGAGAGATTCCAGTTTACAGTGTGGACTCTGCAGCCAAGCAGACAGATGCTTCACTCCTGAATCCTGCAGGTTGTTGTTACTCAGGTCCAGCTCTCTCAGACTCGAGGAGGAGCTGAGAACTGAGGACAGAGCTTCACAGCTTCTCTCTGAGAGGTTACAGCCACTCAGCCTGGAGAGACAACAGTGTCAAAAAGAGTATTACATTTTAATTTTTTCAGTTAAAAGATGGCAGAGTATTTATTGAGCAATAAATCCTACATACAGAGCTTTGTTGGAGGCTTTGACCACTGGCAGAAGCCTCAGAAGAGCCTCCTCTGAAGCAGAGTATTTCTTCAGGTCAAACACGTCCAGATCTTTTTCTGATGACAGTAAGATGAAGACCAGAGCTGACCACTGAGCAGTAGACAGTCTATCTGTGGAGAGACGTCCTGAACTCAGGGACTGTTGGATCTCCTCCACTAGAGAACTGTCATTCAGTTCATTCAGGCAGTGAAACAGATTGATGCTTTTCTCTGCAGAGGGAGTCTCCTCAATCTTCTCCTTGATGTACTGGACTGTTTCCTGATTGGTCT
>CM047507.1:33232282-33236882 GCA_026122265.1 Ammodytes dubius | reverse complement strand
TTGTTTGCTCTTGTCTGTCTGTCAGCGCTCAGCAGAAGAGCAATCAAGCCAACAAGAAGAAAGCAGCCGGAGGAAACCAGGACGAGATGGTGAGTGTGTGTGTGCGTGTGTGTGTGTGTGTGTGTGTGTGTGTGTGTGCGTGTGTGTGTGTGCGTGTGTGTGTGTGTGTGTGTGTGTGTGACAGGCAGCCTGGCAGTGTGGCACAGGAGATGTTTTTTATACCCTTGAACACTGTCCTATCCCATTTCTGGAAATATTTGAATCCTGTCTGTTGTAGTGTGATTGGTGGACTCAAATAAATAATTAAAATGTGTGTGTGCGTGTGTGTGTGTGTTTGGTCTTAGCGGAGATCTTAACGATGCATTATGAAACTTTGCCAGTTGATTACTGACATTAAAACTATATTTATTTGTATGACAATTTTTCAGAAATGTTTGAAAAAATATGCAAATTTTTAGCAATATCCTACTAATTTTGTGTACATTTGCATCTGCTTTGTGTGCGCATATGCCATGTGCGTGTGTGTGTGCGTGTGACTGTGCGTGTGTGTGTGTGTGTGTGTGTGTGCGTG
Organism: Ammodytes dubius; assembly: GCA_026122265.1. Classification (NCBI taxonomy): domain Eukaryota; kingdom Metazoa; phylum Chordata; class Actinopteri; order Uranoscopiformes; family Ammodytidae; genus Ammodytes; species Ammodytes dubius. The sequence continues at coordinate 33,236,311 of CM047507.1, read as the reverse complement.
TGTGTGTGTGTGTGTGTGTGTGTGTGTGTGTGTGTGTGTGTGTGTGTGTGTGTGTGTGTGTGTGTGCGTGTTTGTGCGTGTGTGTGTGTGTGTGCGTGTGTGTGTGTGTGTGTGCGTGTGTGTGTGTGTCTGCGTGTCTGTGTGTCTGTGTGTGCGTGTGTGTGTGTGTCTGTGTCTGTGTGTGTGTGTGTGTAGACGATCCGTAAAGGCTGGCTGACCATTAATAACATCAGCATCATGAAAGGCGGAGCTAAAGAATACTGGTTCGTTCTGACGGCTGAGACGCTGTCATGGTACAAGGATGATGAGGTAACACACACACACACACACACACACACACACTAACACACAGACAGACAGACACACACACACACACACACAGGTTGCGTTCAGAATCGCATACTCTTTCTTTTTTCTATTCTACATACTACATCTGACGATAAAAATAATCTAGTTAGGATGCAGTAGGCATACTATTGGGACATACTTTTACTCTCTTATTTCATCATAACATTGCGCCTTCATCTTGCCTCTTGCTTTTATATCCGTCGCATCCCCGTTTGTTTTCATATGGAGGCTTCGTCGATGTTACGTCACTTCACGTGCGCACTGGATTGTGGGTCAGAATCGCCCAAATAGGATGCCCTTTTCAACACTAACAATCTTGGCCGCATGAAGTAGGACATCCGGGTACTTCTAACCATCCTAAATCTGGCCACAAGAATCAGGACATCCTAAATCTTTTTTCTACATACTATACAGTAGAAAGTATGCGATTCGGAACGCAACCACACAGACAGACAGACAGACAGACTGTTACGGCCGACACTACCAGGCTCGTTTAGCCGGCCAGTAAACACCAAGAAACAAACCACAATGAAAGCAAGAATCGTTATTTAAACAATGATGTAATTTATTAAACCAATCCCACAACTCAACTCAAGCAGGAGGCTGCAAAAGAAAAAGAGGTAAACTGGAGGAAGACCTGGGGCAGCCACAGTTGGACTACAGTATTGCCCAGGCCTTCCTCCAACTAAACTATGCCCCTGCCCTTCTAAAGACTACGATAAAATAAAATAACACCACCTAGCAGCCCCCCATTAACTAAGGTCAAGGTCAAATTTATTTATAAAGCACATTTACAAACAGCGGGTACTGCCCCAAAGTGCTGTACAGGTTAAATTACAATAAAATAATCCACATTTATTACAAATAAGAAACCAAAAGAAAAACACATAAGAAAATACTCAGCTCAGCTGGTTCCGAAGGCCAGTGCAAAACAATGTGTCTTCAGCAGACATTTAAAATGTTCCAAAGAAGTGGCAGATCTGATGTATAAAGGAAGAGAATTCCACAACTTGGGTCCAGCTACAGCGAAGGCTCTGTCTCCCCTGCTCTTCAGCTTAGACCTGGGACAGTCTAGAATACATTGGACAGAGGACCTCAGTGCTCTGACAGGACTGTGCAGAGAGATCATTTCTGACAGATAAGGTGGCGCTAGACCATTTAGACATTTAAAAACAAACAAGAGGAACTAAACAAACCAAAACCTAAGGAAACCGCAAGGAGCCGCAACAGATCAGCAGCCCACCGTCCTCCAGTCAGGCAGAGAGAGAGAGAGAGAGAGAAGAGAGAGAGAGAGAGAGAGAGGGGAGAGAGAGAGAAGAGAGAGAGAGAGAGAGAGAGAGAGAGAGAGAGAGAGAGAGAGAGAGAGAGAGAGAGAGAGAGAGAGAGAGAGAGAGAGAGAGAGAGAGAGAGAGAGAGAGAGAGAGAGAGAGCGAGAGCCAGCCGCCCAGGCCACGCCCTTAAACTCTGCAGGATTAGAATCACTTGCCCCCAATCAGGCCCCAGAACACCTGAGAGAGAGAGAGAATGGAAGAGGCAAGAGGAGGGAGAGAACAAAAGGGTGGGAGCGCGTAACACAGACAGACAGACACACAGACACACACACACACACACACACACACACACACACACACACACACACACACACACACACACACACACAGACACACACAGACACACAGACACACACACAGACAGACACACACAGACACACACACACACACACACAGATAGAGACACTCACACACATACACACACACACACACACACACACACACACACACAGATTGTCCTGTCGCCCCCTGCAGGAGAAGGAGAAGAAGTACATGATGCCGGTGGACAACCTGAAACTGAAAGACATCGAGAAGAGCTTCATGTCCAGCAAACACATCTTCGCTCTGTTCAACACCGAGCACAGGTCAGTGTGTGTGTGTGTGTGTGTGTGTGTGTGTGTGTGTGTGTGTGTGTGTGTGTGTGTGTGTGTGTGTGTGTGTGTGTGTGTGTGTGTCTGTGTGTGTGTGTGTGTGTGTGTGTGTGTGTGTGTGTGTGTGTGTGTGTGTGTCTGTGTGTGTGTGTCTGTGTGTGTGTGTGTGTGTGTGTGTGTGTGTGTGTGGGTGTGTGTCCTACCTGTGTATTATGGACAAGAATAAATCATGTAATGAAGAAAAACACAATTGATTCATGTCATCTAAGCATATTCCTAGTTAGCTAATCAAACACATGCCCTAGTTAATTTTTTTGAGTGTATCTCTGTCTGTCTGTCTATCTGTGTGTGTGTGTGTGTGTGGAGAGGGGGGGGGTGTCTGTCTGTCTCTCTATTCATCCAAATATATATGTAAACAGGTGTGGACTTACAGGTGTGTGTGTGTGTCTGTGTGTGTGTCCTACCTGTGCGTGTGTGTGTGTGTGCGTGTGTGTGTGTTTGACGTGCTGTTTCAGGAACGTGTATAAAGACTACCGTCAGCTGGAGCTGGCCAATGACTCTCTGGAGGAGGTGGACAGCTGGAAGGCTTCTTTCCTACGCGCCGGGGTGTACCCTGAACGCAACGTGGTACGCCACACACACACACACACACACACACACACACACACACACACACACACACACACACACAGACACACACACATTACTGATACATTTCGACATTAATACTGTTAAATCTGGTGTAAGCTCTTTTTAAGCCTCTGGAAACCTGGTCTGGCATTAAGAAGGTCTTAAAAAGTTTAGTTTTTTTAAGTTTTAATTTTAACTTGGAGATTCTAATACACCAGATTTTAAACCTGCAGTGTGTAGAATTTTGGGTTTTATTTCCTAGCAGATTTTGTAAAAAGTAATTATAATATCCATAAGTACATTTAATTTAGTGCATAATAGCTGAAAACATTTTTTTTCCCTTAGAAAGGGTCTCATATATGTCCATATTTCTGTATATTTTGGACCAAGGCCTAGTGAAAGTGTCATAGTTGGAATGTCATCAGGTGCATTGTTTAAAATTTAGAATTGTTCTTGTCCTTGAAGGCCACTGTAGCTTCTGTTATTATTCCAAAGGGTTGGGGTTACCCAGGGAGCGTTGCATTCTAGAACTTTGAAGAACTTTCTTGATGATGTCATATTACACACTGCACCTTTAAGACACTAAAGTATTACATGTATTCACTAGTTCTGTTAAATTGTTGCTGAAGCTCAAGTCTTTGTTTTATTATTCCTTCTCCACAGGACAAAGAAAAGGTGAGTGACTCTGTGTTTGTCTGAGTGTGTGTGTGTGTGTGTGTGTGTGTGTGTGTGTGTGTGTGTGTGTGTGTGTGTGTGTCTGTCTGTCTGTCTGTCTGTCTGTGTTTGTGTCTCAGTGTGTGTGTCTCTCAGTGTATGTGTGTGCGTGCGCGTGTCACAGTGTGTGTCTTTCAGTGTGTGTGTGTGTGTGTGTGTGTGTGTGTGTGTCACAGTGTGTGTCTCTCAGTGTGTGTGTGTCTGTGTGTGTGTAGTAACATCAGTTCCCCTGGTTACAGTCAGACACAGAGGATACCAATGAAGACGGACATATCCACAGTCTGGACCCTCAGTTAGAGCGACAGGTAAACATGAATTATTTTAATAATATCATTATTTTTAAATTTCAATTACATTTTTTTTTTTATTATTATTTATGCCCTTTTACATTTTTACTTTGTTTTGTATTATTTATT
>CM047507.1:33207282-33227282 GCA_026122265.1 Ammodytes dubius | reverse complement strand
TTCTCTGCTCCTCTTCATCACTCCATCATTAAAGCCTCTGTGAACCTCGTCTTTAAAGGGACACTGTGTAACATTTTAAGTAATTTATTAGCTAAAATCAATATCCTCATTCATAACTATGTCCTCATTGGTGTAAAATCACCTCTGCCAATAATCTGAATTATCCTCCTGAGCGGAGAACCTGGTTTAACATAATATAAATCTATATGTTATATCAAAGTTGAGTGTCTCAGTTAACTCTTACAAAAACATGATAGAAAATAAATGTTCAGAAATAATAATAAATTATTAATTAAAAACTTTTTTAAATTGATTGGCAGGACTGTGTGGGCGTGGCTGTATCAAACAGTCATTGTTTTCATAGAACATCCAGACAGAGAAGTGCTATGATTGGTTCAAAATACTTATTGTGTCATAAGAACCAGAGCATAGCCCATATTCTCATCTAGACTGAATTTTCTGTTAAGTTCATCAAACTAAAATTACGATATCTTTAATGTGGATTGATAAATATGCCTATAACTCTTTTCAGATGCTTTACTATCATGAAACTAACTCCACACATTACATAGTTAGAAGGATAGATAGATACATAGATAGATGGATGGATAGATAGATAGACGGACGGACGGACGGACGGACGGACGGACGGACGGACGGACAAACGCTTTCCTAATTTGAAACTAACTCCACACATCACATAGTTAGAAGGGTTTGGGTTCACAGGGGCTTTACTATACATCAGTTCAACCATAACCATCCACCACTGTCCCTCTCCCTCTGTTTGTGTGATCCTGTTCCTTATAAGGTAACGTTCGCAGGTGTGTTAGGCCCATTCCCAAGGTCCAACCTAAAGCCCTGAGCCATCAACAGACTTAAAGGTGCAGTAAGTGGGGCGCTCCGGTGGCGTAGTGGATAGAGCGCGTACCATATTGGCTCCGGCCTTCGTTGCAGTGGTCGCGGGTTCAAATCCGACCCGTGGACCTTTACTGCAGGTCATCCCCCCTCTCTCTGTCTCTCTCTCTCTCTCTGTCTCTCTCTCTGTCTCCCCATTTCAACTCTGTACTGTCAAATAAAGCTTGAAAATGCCAAAAAATAAACTTTAAAAAAGGTGTAGTCAGTGATTCTGGAGAACGCTTGTTGTCAAAATCACCTTTTGTATCTGTCGGTACTGTGTGTGCGTCCAGTCTTAATATACAACCTAGGCTCTGTAAACGGGCATGTTGCTAGCTATGGTGGTCTCTACAGTGGCCCCTTTGTCCAGTTTACAGAGCCTAGGCTGTGTATTAACAGTTTTCTCAGCGCACACACATGATACGGACAGGTAGTGGACCATGAGGAGATATTCACTGATTTTGACAAAAAGTGATTTTGACAACAAGCGTTCTCCAGAATCACTGACTCCACCTTTAAAGTCCCTTATCATGATTTAACAGTGGGATAGCTGACAGTTAGCCTGGAAATCCAGACCCCCCCCCCCCCCCCCCATAATGACCATATATGGTTATGTTTCAGAATCTCTATCAGTGAGCAGTGAGGAGTTCACCAATGGTACGTCAGCTGTCTCTGTGATGTCATTGTTTCTGTGTGTGTGTGTGTGTGTGTGCGTGCGTGTGTGTGTGTGTGTGTGTGTGTGTGTGTGTGTGTGTGTGTGTGTGTGTGTGTGTGTGTGTGTGTCTCATCGTCCAATCAGATTGCTGACTCCACCCACTAACCCCCCGCATCATAATATGACTGTTACTATCTCTCTCTCTCTTTCTTTCTTTCTCTCTCTCTCTTTTTCTGGTTCTTTCTCTCTCTCTCTGTTAGTTTTAAAGTCTTTGTAAACCCAAACCCTTCTAACTATGTAATGTGTGGAGTTAGTTTCATGATAGTAAAGCATCTGAAAAGAGTTATAGGTATATTTATCAATCCACATTAAAGATATTGTCATGTAAGTTTGATAAACTTAACAGAAATTCATTTTAGATGAGGATATGGGCTATGCTCTGGTTCTTATGACACAATAAGTATTTTGAACCAATCCAGACAGTTCTCTGCCTGAACGTTCAGTAAAAACAATGACTGTTGGTATGGAGACAGTCCTGTCAAACGATCTAGACAGTAAGTTTATAACACTGATGAATTGTGTGTGTGTGTGTGTGTGTGTGTGTGTGTGTGTGCGTATGCGTGTGTGTGTGTGTGTGTGTGTGTGTGTATGTGTGAACTTTCCTGTGTGTGTGTGTGTGTGTGTGAACTTTCCTGTGTGTGTGTGTGTGTGTGTGTGTGTGTGTGCGTATGTGTGTGTGTGTGTGTGTGTGACCACCGGTTTGACCCCTGACCTCTTCTTGCAGCCGTCCCAGTAAAGGCAGTCCGGCCCACGGAGAAAGTCCTCAGTCCTCCATCGACGGCTGAGCCGCGCAGCTACAACTCCATCAGCACATTACTACTGCAATACTGTCTACAGCTGTGTGTCTGTGTGTGTGTGTGTGTGTGTGTGTGTGTCTGTCTGTGTGTGTGTGTGTGTGTGTGTGTGTGTGTGTGTGTGTGTGTGAAAGCGTGAATGTGTGTGTGTGTGTCTGTGTGTGTGTGTGTGTGTGTGTGTGTGTGTGTGTGTGTGTGTTGTCTCTCAGTGCGTGTGTGTGTGAAAGTGTGAACGTGTGTGTTTGTGTCTCTGTGTGTGTGTGTGTGTGTGTGTGTGTCTCTTGTGTGTGTGTGTGTGTGTGTGTGTGTGTCTCTCAGTGTGGTGTGTGTGTGTGTGGTGTGTTTGCTTGTGTGTGTGTCTGTCTCTCCCCTCACACAGACACAGACACGTTACCGATCAGCTGCCATCAAGTTTATATCCACTGTACATAAGATCCCTCCAGCTAGGCTACTGTTAGCTTAGTTAGGCTACTGTTAGCTTAGGTAGGCTACTGTTAGCTTAGCTAGGCTACTGTTAGCTTAGCTAGGCTACTGTTAGCTTGGGTGCCATGCCATCCGTCTATAGTGAAACACTTTCCCATTAACCCGACGGTCCATTATCTTTAATATACACACACTGCCTCCGTGGAGTTATTTCCCCTTAACAGTGACACATTCTGCTAATTTCCAGGTTCAAAATTGTCCTAGAAAGTTGTTTAGTGTCCAAAATAATATATTTCTCACAGGGCCACTGCTGAATCTCGTGTTCTCAGCCTCTGTCTGAAACGAGCTGTTTAAGCCCCGCCTTCCATAAAGCCCAGTCTGCTCTTATTGGCCCTAAATACAACTGCCTGTTAGATTCAGGGGGATCTGAGGGGTGTGGCTTATCACAGGTGGAGGTAGTGCTATGTTAGGTTGGTGAAACGGGGCGTGGCTTCCCCCTTATGACGTCATAAGTGGGTTTTGTTTTAAAAGTAATGGACCGTTGGACTTATGGCATGGCACCGTTAGCCTGCTGACATGCTAACCAGCGAGCTAACATGCTATTAGCCAGCGAGCTAGCCGTATCAAATCCTGGAAAAAAAATAAAAATAAAAATTTGTGAAAAATTTGCATGAAGCTGATGAAATGTTCTGATGATTTTTACTGAAATTGTGCAACGCAGGAAATTTTTCTTTACAGTGTAAAGTTTACATATTGTTTTAAATTATTACATTAATTTATATATTTATTTACGAATTTATTTATTTATTTATTTATTTATTTATTTATTTATTTATTTATTTATTTATTATCTACTGTTGTTATCATGATGCCCTTTTTTGATGTGCAATGTGGAAATGTTTTCCCACCAAAAACATTTTGCTTCTGAAGTCCAGTTCACACCAAAGCAAGCGGTCTGTGATCCCGGGCTCTGTGCTCGCTACACCTTTACCCTGCGTTCCGAATCGCATACTTTCTACTATATAGTATGTAGAATAAAGATTCAGGATGTCCCGATTCTTGTGGCCAGATTTAGGATGGTTAGAAGTACCCGGATGTCCTGCTTCATGCGGCCAAGATTGTTAGTATTGAAAACAGCATCCTATTTGGGCAATTCTGACCCACAATCCAGTGCGCACGTGAAGTGACGTCACGCCGACGAAGCCTCCATATGAAAACAAACGGGGATGCGCCGGATATAAAAGCAAGAGGCAAGATCAAGGCGCAATGTTATGATGAAATAAAAGAGTAAAAGTATGTCCCAATAGTATGCCTACTGCATCCTAACTAGATTATTTTCATCGTAATAGGGAGTATGTAGAATAGAAAAAAGAAAGAGTATGCGATTCGGAACGCAGGGTTAGTTTCACATGTAATTAAAGGTGGAGTCAGTGATTCTGGAGAACACTTGTTGTCAAAATCAGGTCTTGTCAAAAGAAAATCCACTGACAGAGCCTAGGCTGTGAATTAACACTGTTTTTTTCTTGTTCAGCACGCACACAGTACAGACAGGTAGCGGATCATGAGGAGATATTCACTGATTTTTACTAAAAGTGATTTTGAAAATAAGCGTTCTCCAGAATCACTGACTACACCTTTAATTCCAAATCTTTTCTTTTTTTTCCAAGAATCTCACGAGGGAAATGTGTCTTATAATATTATAAAAACACACGATGAGTTAATTCTGTAAAACCTCATGCATCACATTGTTATTTCCTGTTGAGCGTTGGTGTAGTGTTACAGTTGATCTGTTCTCTCGATGTTTCTGACAGAACTATAACTCTATTTATCGTCGTGTGTGTAAAATGTTCGTGTTAGTCGAGGTCTGAGCTGCGTTCTAAACGTTTCACTGTGTTCAGAGGGATAGTTGTCCAATCTTCGAAAATTTCGCCCCAAAAATTGTGGAATTGGAAATCATACAGTGGCCAACGTAGGACTCTGGTTACAGAAAGACAAGGGGATCAAATGGAGGAGTGAAGTGACACATATTTCACTCAAATTACGTTTAGAAATGTCATTCCTTCATCACATGAACTTACAATCATGACAACATTGGAAAGCTGCATGTGGCAGATTGTATTGTGTAGTGCCAACAAGCTTCCTGGAGTCAAAAGTTACATTTTTGTCTTTGAAATGTTTTGGAAAGATTCCAAAAAAGCAGATACTGGAGTAAAGTAGAAATACTCAAAACGTCTACGTAAGTTCAGTTCTAAAGAAAATGTTCTTTGCTACTGTCACCCAGTGTTGCATTGTTCCAAAGGGGGCGCTAGATTAAACACAAATAGAAAGTTCCTCGGGGCAGTTCAGTACTCACTACACTAAATTGACTTTGTTACTGTGTCACTGATTATGAACCTTTGTTTATACACAGTGGAGTGTAGAATGCAGCCCAGCTTCTGTGAATAGTTCCCTCTGTGTTAATATCAATGTTTACAGAATATGAAGATAATCCCGTACCGTATATATGTGAGCAAAGTATAAACAGATCTATAAGATATTGCAGTGGCCCGCACTCTACTGCATGTGTGTGTGTGCGGGGTTACAGTGTGTGTGTGCGTGCGTGTGTGTGTGTGTGTGTGTGTGTGTGTGTGTGTGTGTGTGTGTGTGTGTGTGTGTGTATACAGTGTGTGTGTTGTTGTGTATTCTAGTGTCATGTGATCAGGGCCAACAGCCTGTTGACAAGAATAATAAAGTTTGTTTGAATGAAGAAAACAAATGTTTGTCGTTTTCTTCTGGAGATGAACTGACTAAACTAAGATAGTATCATTTAACCTTACAGTTGTTTTTGGAGTTGTTTCCTTAGAGTGAGTCTGTCTGACTTAGTCCCAGTTCTCCCTGACTGTTAAATACAGAACAATTACAAACATACAATTTCTCCTAGAGGACATACAATCTAATAGGCCTACACACAATACACAAGTAAACACAACATTCACCTTGAACAGGCCAAGGGAGGAAATAAATAACATTATGAAAGACTATGGGAGTAACAGTAAGTCAACTTATAATAAATACACTTTTAAATAATTAAATAAATAAAAACAAGGACATTTAAATTAAACCATTTGGAGCAAAGACATCAAGATCCAAAAAGGACCAGCCTTCAAACCCTGTCTGTCTGTCCGCTGAGTGGTGGAAGCAGAGCTACATTAAATTGTATTTTATTTTTGATCATCTATTCACATCATTTTCTATTGTGGACTCCCACAATGGGTTCCTATTGTTAAAAGGCTCCACAGTATTGTTTTCCATGCCACAGGCCTACTACCTTTTTGTTTCCCTGGACACACACACACACACACGTTTCACTTTGACACAGGCTGCCGCTCACTCTCCTCGCTCGTCCACTCACTCACTGACGTCCCACACACACACACACACACGCACGCACACACACACACGCACACACACACACTGCCGCTCGCTCGCTCACTTGCGCTACTCTGTCTCGTAACACTAAGATAGATAGACACATTATCTACATCCAAGTTGCCCGCCAACAATTTAGAATAAGAAAAGTCCTCCGCCTCAGAGTCAGACGACCCATCTGTGTGGCATATGAGCTCACTGTGTAGCGACAGGGCCGTTAGTGTCACTCCATTTTTCAAGGAAGTCATGTCAATAGCCTCGTTTGAGATGTCGCCGTCTTGCTGAGACCTGCGCAATTATGACGCTCGGCTTGCTGAGCGCACAGCATTTTTGCAGCATTTTTGTTGTGCGCTCAGCAAGACGCGCGTCATAGTTGCGCAGCTCTGAGCAAGACGGCTCCAAGTCGAACGAGGCTATTCAGATCTTCCTGAGTGACAGCTAGCAGCTAGCCCGCCTCCTTCCCAGACACCGCGCGCCCCCTCTCTCCCGAATGTCGGCCGGCTGTCGAGTAACAGTGGAGGGAGGGAACCCTGAAAGTATTCAGTCCGTTCAGACTCCATTTTGAGTCGGCAGAGCAGACGGAGGGAAACTTAAGGCCGAGGCAGGGTGAGTGTTAATACAACATTAATATTATTTTACTGTCACAATCTCTGAGTCTTTTTCTCCTGTAAACTGTAGATGAGAGAAATGTTCAAACGCGCACGCGCGCGCGCGCGCGCGTGTGTGTGTGTGTGTGTGTGTGTGTGTGTGTGTGACTCCCTCTTCTCTCAGCAGGGTTCTCAACCCTCACGCAATGAGAGTGAGACACACGCATTTCAGAAAATTCACACGCTCCACGCCACACCTTGCATTTCTCACGCAAATTATAACTCTGCCAAACTATTTTTTTAATATATATATAGCTTCGATAAATCCTGGCCGTCACCACCATCACCTAGTGTTGCCACCCGTCCCGTTTTTCCCGAAATTGTTCTCTTTTTTCACCAGCTGTCCCGGGGAAAGAAAAATCTCTCCCGGTACACAATTTGTCCTGTTTTTTGGGGAAAAACTCATTTGATTTCCTTCGTTCAGTAGTTAAGGCCGTTTCACACGGGCCGAGGAGTTTGTTGCGCCCACTAATGCACTCTCAATGGAGAGGCGAGCGGGCAGAGCAGCGTTTCGTCAGGCGGCACGACAAGCGTGCAGGGGCGGTCTTAACGATCTCGGGGCCCGTTTCAAGACCCTGTGTGGGGCCCCCCACATTTTTTTTTCTATGAATAATGCTTGTGCATGCTCCCCGCAAAAATAAAAAAAAAGATTGTGGAAACTAGTTGGTTCATAGATGGATTATGAGATAATAGGCCCAGACTCTTAAACTCTGCAACTGTAAAAACATTTCAGAAGATTGGTCTGCAGACCCATGTTATATGATGGAGGGGCCCATTGCAACAGATAGGGTGGAAAGCTACTTTTTATGAACAGTATATAATTTACACTTTGAAAGCTTATTCCTGTATGTGTGGGATGTCTTATGGTCTTATGAAGACCATAAGACATAGCTGATAATGCTTTTGTTTTGCACTTGCTTTTCTATTTTTCACCTACTAGTTGAGGGGCCAAGTTGGTTTTAGTGCTCCCACATTCAAATGCGGACGCTGAAATAGTCTTCTCCATGGTTGGTCTTAACAAGACCAGCACCAGAAACAGACTAGCCCTAGAAGGAACATTGTCGTCCATTATGATGGTCAAAATGGCTGGTGTGGAGCCACAGTGCTTCAAGTGGGAGCCAGAAAACCCCTATCCTGAAGGCCTCAAAATCTGCCACTCGAAGCTACAACAGCGAGCATCAGTAGGCTAATATCCAGTATCCATATTTGCTGAACTGAACTAAGAGTTTTACTGAAATAACTACCCCGAACAACTACCCTAGGCCCAACACCCATCTCACTAGTCTGGCATTTGGTATTAATCCAGTTATACTTTCATCATAAAATTACTACAATAGGCTATATTTTAACTAAAACAAATAAATTATACTGAACTGAACTTGTGTTAAAAACCATTATTATGCTTTAAATTAATAAATAAACACACAATAAAATTTCGCTCGCGCGCTTCGCGTGCTCGCATCGGAAATCCGCTTCTGTCTCACTCTAAACAATTTCCAAAAGTTGAGAACCCTGGAGTCTCAGTCTTGCTTGTGACTCCTGAACAAACCTTTTTGTCGTCTTCTGTCTGTTCTGATTTCACAATCCGTGTTGAAACCTGTCTTTTAGTGGTTATATGGAGCTTGTTCGGTGAGGCCATAGTCTGCTGGATATACAGTGCATATGGAAAGTATTCACAGCGCTTCACTTTTTCCACATTTCATTATGTTTCAGCTGGAATAAATAAAAAGAAAATCCTCAAAACTATACCCCTAATACCCCATAAATGACAACTTAAAAAAAGTTTGTTTGAGAATTTTGCAAATGTATTAAAAATAAAAGACTGACAGTCACTTGTACATAAGTATTCACAGCCTTTGACAGACATGACAAACCACAGCACAGCATCCTGCTCAGTGGTTAGAGGCCTGTAGGTCATATTCAGGAATGAGCGTTTCTGAAATGGGCGCATGAAGAAATTAAAAAAACGGCTGCAACCCGACAAAAAGGTTTTTTATTCATTTTTTAGTATTATGGGGTAATATGTGTAGACTTGAGAAACCTGGAGTTGAGGACAGGGTCGGATAGGGAGCATATTAAAAAGCAGTTAAGATAAGAGGGCAGTGTTATGGGCTGGAGGCAGACCTTTAGTGTGTGAGTATTCAATCATACTTTTACTCTTTGAGTGAAACTTGAGGTTTTTATTCAAGTCAAGTCAAGTCAAGTTTATTTATATAGCACATTTACAGACGGCTAAGCCCCACCAAAGTGCTTCACATAAAGAACAATAAGTGCAGTAAAAACAGGATTTAACACAATTAAAAAGAAACAAATAAGAAAAAAAAATAAAAAATAAAATAAAAACAACAACAACACAGAGGTTAAAACGGCAATGCCTGCAGGAGTGGTCTAGTGGAAGGCAAGAGAGAAGAGGTGGGTTTTTAACATTGATTTAAAAACGTTTATGGACTGTGCTGCACGGATGTGAAGGGGAAGGCTGTTCCAGAGCCTGGGGGCTGCAACCGCAAAGGCTCTGTCACCCCTGGTCTTTAGCCTGGATCTGGGCACCTCAAGCAGCAGTTGGTCAGCTGACCGTAGTGCTCTGGTGTGGGTGAGGTGGTGTAGGAGGTCAGAGAGGTAAGTAGGGGCCAGACCATGGAGGGATTTGAAAACGGTCAGAAGGAGTTTGAAGTTAATACGGTGACGGATGGGAAGCCAGTGGAGTGAAGCAAGGACCGGGGTGATGTGATCATGTTTTTTGGTGCAGGTGAGGAGTCGGGCGGCAGAGTTCTGGACCAACTGCAGGCGGCGAAGCTGCAATTGATCCATGCCAGTGTAGAGAGCGTTACAGTAGTCCAGCTGTGATGTGATGAAAGCGTGAATAGCTCTCTCCAGGTCACTCCGAGGCAGGTATGTTTTGAGCTTGGCTAGTGTTCTCAGGTGGTAAAAACTTCTCTTGACAACTCCACTGACCTGTTTCTCAAATTTAAAAGCGCTGTCGAATATCACGCCAAGATTTCTGACCGAGGGCTTGATGTTGGATGCAAGGGGACCTAGGACATCGGTGGAGAAGGCAGGAGGGATTTTTCCAAAAATCATGACCTCCGTCTTGCTCTCATTGAGATTGAGGAAGTTTGCCGCCAACCATGATCTGATGTCAGCCAGACAATCGAGTAGTGGCTGGAGTGTAGACTGCCCATTGATTTTAAGGGGCAGATACAGCTGGATGTCGTCGGCAAAGCAGTGAAAGGAAATATTATGTTTAACCAGGATTTCCCCTAGGGGTAAAATGTATAGTAGAAATAGGATGGGACCTAGTATAGAGCCCTGGGGGACCCCACAGGTGAGGGGGGCAACAGGGGAAAAGAAATCCCCAAGCAGGACAGAGAAGCTCCTGTCAGCCAGATAGCACTGAAAGAACTTCAGGGCTGTGCCTTTGATTCCAACTTGGTGTTCCAGCCTAGAGAGCAGTATCCTGTGATCCACCGTGTCGAAGGCTGCTGTGAGATCCAGGAGCACAAGGATCGCAGGGCTACCTGAGTCAACGACCAGGAGCAGGTCGTTCAGCACCCTTAGGAGAGCAGTCTCTGTGCTGTGGGCTGTTCTGAAACCAGACTGGAATTTGTCGTAGATGTTGTTGCTGGTCAGAAAAGATTTTAGCTGGACATAGACTTCACGCTCAAGGAGTGTACACAACTACACAAAGCATGAAGCGTTTCTGCTCATGCCTCATAATCACAACGTCGCAGGTTCGATTCCAGCCAGTGACCTTTGTTGTATTTCTCACCCCCATGTCTTTCCCTGTGTTTCCTCTCTTGCCTCTAAAATTATCCAATTAAAGGTAAAAAAGCAACACAAATAAATAAAGTAAACCTTTTCCGTCAAATCAGGTTGCAACAGTTTATTTTTTTCATGTACCCATTTCAGAAACGCTCTCTTCCTGAGTATGACCTATAGGCCTCTAACCACTGAACAGGAAGCTGTGTTGTGTTTGTCGTGTCTGATGGGACGTGAACATAGATGTGGTTCTGTCAACAAAGCTCCTGTATCGGCCAATCATAACTCCTGTTGTTGCTTTGATGCATTTGTGTTAGTTTTCCTTCAGGTTGACAATACTGTCTGATTTTAGCAGGAAGCCACGATGACATCAAAGGACCTTTTGGACACTCTGGACGATTTACTAAACGATGAGTTGAATCTCTTCAAATGGTATCTGAAGGAGCCTGGCATCATGAAAGGTTACCAACCCATCAAAAAGTCCAAACTAGAGGACGCTAAAACGACATGCATCGTAGTCGATCTGATGGTGGACGCCTACACACTTCCTGGAGCTCTGATCGTGACCAAGAAGGTTTTAGAGGAGATGAAGCAGAATGATCTGGCGAAGAAACTGCCAGACACCATCGCAGGACCAGAAGGTCAGAAACACTTTGTAACAGTCAGTTATATAACAGTTAGGGCCACTAGGTGGCGCCTCCCTAGGCCAGTAACACTTTATGATTTGTATTTTTAGGCATAAAGAGTTGGCAACAGAATAGAGAGTAGAGGAATATGGCCTCAGTACAGAGGCCTAGTGCATTCACCAAAGAACTAGAGGCCTGATCTTGTGATTATGAGAAAAAGTTTATGTTATCAGTCATTGCTGATTGAGAGGACAGAGGCGTGATGGTGCTACTCTTGGTTTGAGAGACTGTGGGGAATGTGGATGGTATTATTATCATAATAATACATGTATAACGAAACACAAATTAAAATTATTTTCTCTCATTGTGTCAGTTGACGTCAACGATGTTCAAGAGACTTCAGCAAACATTGGAGCGTCCTCCTCTCAGATTGAAGGTAAAAATGAATTTTCTTTCACAAAGAAGAAGCTTTGAAACAGCTGCTAACATGGAGATTTAAATACTGCTCAAGACGACAAGTCAAGTATCTCTAGATAACGAGTCAATTATCTTTCGATATAACATACAGTTACCTCAAGATACCGAGCTTTAAGCTCTGTTGTTTTTTACTATTAAGATTTAACCAGCAACAGGAAACTAGCTGAGAGATGAGAGAGCATCAGGACTGTTCTGTGTGTATGCTTCTAAATTAAATTAATTTCAATATTTTCTTGCACAGTGATGTCACAACAGCTGCATTTATTTTATAAAGACAGAGACACTGGGAGATAATATGGGAGTAATGTTGTGGATGGTATTATACTCATAACATATTTATAATGTAACACTTTAAGAACCACGAAAAAATTTAATGAAATGAAAAAATTAGAAACCATTCTCTCATACAATGTCCGTGGATTTCAACTGAGTTGGAGAGACTTCAGAAAACATTGGATCGTTGTTAGATGCATTTTCTAATCAATCAATTCCTTGAATTAGCCTTTGATTATGTTCTGGCCTGAGGCAAAACTTACTTGCTGACCCCTGCTGCACAGGGTAACCATGGGGCAATACTGGAGATGTAACCGGAACATTAGTTTTTGAGTGACTGCACTAGACTCATCCTTGTAGCAGCAGTGGAAAGAACAAGAACTACAGCCTGTTTTGTTCATTGCAAGGAAGGACACATTTCCTCCCAATCTTCACATTTTGAGTGAAAGTTTTAGCGTCTATCCATTTTTGTGAGCGTGCTAGAAAAGTAAATCATTATTTTACATTTTAAATACATGAATTTTTTAAGTCCGCTAATCAGCTCTTAATTCAAACCAAACCAATGAAAACGAACTGTAGCTCGATGTCAATGTAGACTTGTATTTTTTATTATATAGAAAATATTACAACTTTTCTGATGCCATAAATTCATAGAATTACTTAATTTACTCTGAACCGCATGTTAATTTCCTTCAAGAAACGAAAATGTAGGTGAAAAAAAACATTTGATGGTGCTAATGAGAAAATAAGCATCTTTACACAAGTCTAATTTTATAGGTATTTTTTCTACTTATGTCACACAGATGCGATTGTTGCCCGACCAGTGCCAACACCCATCTCATTTTACCAAAAACAGCTTCAAACAAACCTCCAGGATAGGTTCAACTGCGCCAAAGAGGGGTGGTTAGAGGAGAAGGATTCCCAGCCTCTGGGTGAGATCTACACAGAGCTGTACATCACAGCAGGGGGCAACGTACACATCAACAAACAGCATGAAATCAGACAGATTGAGGCGGTGAAGCCAGCAGACACAGAGAAACCAATTAAACCAAGTGACATGTTCAAAATCCCCCCTGGAAAATGCAAACCCATTAGAACAGCGCTGACCATAGGAATTGCAGGAATTGGCAAAACATTTCTCATGAAAAAGTTTGTTTTGGATTTTGCTGAAGGCAGAGCCAATCAAGATGTGCATCTCATATTCCCCTTAGACTTCCGCCAGTTGAATTTATTGAAAGAAGAAAAGTTTTGTTTGGCAGAGCTAATTCATGAATTAATCACAGAAACCAGAGCCATCAGTGAAGAAGCTCTTAATGACATCTTCACAACTCTGCAATCTTCAGGAAACACCAACTATGACAAGAGCAAATTCAAACTTCTGTTCATTTTGGATGGACTGGATGAGAGCCGCCTCCAACTGGACAATACACGTCACTGTGGTGTTACAGAGTCCACCTCAGTGGATGTGCTGCTGTCAAACCTCATCAGGGGGAAACTGCTTCCCTCTGCTCGCCTCTGGATAACCACACGACCTGCAGCAGCCAATCAGATCCCTCCTGACTGTGTCGGCATGGTGACAGAGGTCAGAGGGTTCACTGACCCACAGAAGGAGGAATACTTCCGGAAGAGATTCAGAGATGAGGAGCAGGCCAGCAGAATCATCTCCCACATCAAGACATCACGAAGCCTCCACATCATGTGCCACATCCCAGTCTTCTGCTGGATCATTGCTACAGTTTCGGAGGATTTGGTGAAGACCAGAGAGGATGGAGAGCTGCCCAAGACCCTGACTGAGATGTACACAGAATATATCAAGTTCCAGATTGTAACAAAAGAGGGCCAAGAAAAAAAAGTGTGCAGTGAGTGCATTGAGTTATTAGCTAAACTAGCTTTCCACCAGCTGAAAGAGGGCAACCTGATCTTCTACGAGAAAGATCTAAAAAAGAGTGGCATTGATGTCAGAGAAGCCTCGGTCTTCTCAGGAGTGTTCACAGAGATCTTTAAAGTGGAACGTGGCAGGAAGAATGTTGAAGACAAGATGTTTAGCTTTGTCCATCTGAGTGTTCATGAGTATTTGGCCGCTTTCTATGTAGAGAGGGAACTCCTTAACAGTAACAGTAATGTTATGTCTAAGCTAGGGGAAACTCCTGTAGAATATTTGCGAAGGATTTTCAGCAAAACATCTGAGACCAATGTCCACAGGTCTGCTATTGACAAAGCCTTGCAGAGTCCAAATGGACACTTGGACTTGTTCCTCCGCTTCCTCCTCGGTCTTTCACTGCAGTCCAATCAGAGACTTCTACCAGGCCTACTGGAAAAGGAAAGCAGCCCAGAGCCCAATAAGGAAACAGTGAAGTACATCAAGAAGAAGATCAGTGAGAATCTGTCTCCAGAGAGAAGCATCAATCTGTTCCACTGTCTGAACGAACTGAACGATAGTTCTCTAGTGGAGGAGATCCAACAGTCCCTGAGTTCAGGACGTCTCTCCACAGATAATCTGTCTCCCTCTCAATGGTCCGCTCTGGGCTTCATCTTACTGTCATCAGAAAAAGATCTGGATGTGTTTGACCTGAAGAAATACTCTGCTTCAGAGGAGGTTCTTCTGAGGCTGCTGCCAGTGGTCAAAGCCTCCAACAAAGCTCTGTACGTAGTATGTATTCATCAATAAATACTCTGCCATCTTTTAACTGCAAAATAATAATGTATTACTCTGTTTTTACTGTTGTCTCTCCAGGCTGAGTGGCTGTAACCTCTCAGAGAGAAGCTGTGAAGCTCTGTCCTCAGTTCTCAGCTCCTCCTCTAGTCTGAGAAAGCTGGACCTGAGTAACAACGACCTGCAGGATTCAGGAGTGAAGCATCTGTCTGCTGCACTGCAGAGTCCACACTGTAAACTGGAATCTCTCAGGTCAGGCTTCATGCACCAGTTTAACTGATGACCATTTAACATCTGATTTACATCAGTTTATATCAAGTTAACCTGTGTAGGATTATGTCTCAACAGCGATTGTCAAATGATCTTTTTTTTAATCAAAATCTTTTTATTTAGTCTTGAGTACAGGGCTCAACAATAAGGATTGCCCGATGTCCCGGGGCAAGTAAAATGCTATGTCGGGCCAGTAACTATGACAACTGGCATGCCCGACCGGGCAACCGGGAGGTTCCGCTGAAATTCTTGAATAATCAAAAAATATATAATTTGAATCGCCAAATACAAGTAATCTATCTATGGTCTATTTTCATATTTAACTGGTGCTAATTATTACATTAACGCTAATTTGTGTGCGCGTAGTGTCTGCTACGTTGCATCTCTCCTCTCTGCTCCGTTTTGTGAAGGGGGGGCGGGGCTCCACCGCCGATACACACACATACACACGCAGACTCGGCACAACACCGGTGAGCACACACACACCAGTTAAGGCCAGGACACACCAGCCCGAAAATCGCCGTCGTAGAGTCGATAGGGGGTCGGGAGACGAATCTGTTTGGTGTGTGCCGTAACGTCGGCCGACGTAGAGGTCGTCGGGCTTGTTTTGAGCCTGTCGCCGCCGATTGAACATGTTCAATCGGCGGCGACAGGCTGGCCGACCGTCTTTCATTTGGAGCAATTTGATTGGTGGAGGGCTAGCGAATCAGTGAAGCCCGGAAGTGAGGCGGGTAGCACAAACAGCTAACAACAGCTAGCCATCGTTTTCATGTGTTTGTTCGTTTCGTTTTGAGAGTACTCACATGCATCAACCCTTGTTGACTGCTCGACAGCATGCTCGACACTCTCTGCTAAAAATTGTGCTCTTATGGTCCATAAATATAAATACGTATTTCTATCTATGTTTATGTACGTCCCATCATTTCCGGCTTTCGTATTTTTTCGGGCCACAATACAGATTAGCGCCGCCTGCTGTTATGGAGACATTACGTCCCGCGCAAGCAACAGAGCGTACGGAAAGTCAGCAGTCAGTTTGGTGTGTTCTCTGGCCGCGACGGGAAGCCTGGAGCTTCCTGAAACGGCCGACCCCATTTTTTGCGTAGTCGGAACAAGTAGAAACAAGTCGGACTGGTGTGTCCTGGCCTTTAGAGAGCTAGAGAAGAGAACTACACGCAGTAGGTTGGTGTGACAGAAAGTCCAAAAGCCAACGAGTAAATTATAAATGGAGTGAAGTCGACCCCGACCGTCTGAAAAGCAGCGAAAATATCCGCGTTTTTTAAATGCATTATGCACCCAACGTGAATCTAGTAGCGAGGATGCTAACGTTTGCTCTGCTGCTAGTAGCCTAGTAGCCTACCAGTTAATGTGCAGTTCAACATAAACATCAGCAACAGTTATCAGAGGAACATCTTTACAGCCTGCATCGATCTCAATAAATGGCCCAGAGGTGTCTGACTTCAGGCAGTTGAAGCTTAAAAGTAAGCTACTGGAAAAGAGTTCAAAACACGGCCTGTCCTGAGCCAAATTTTGAAATATTTAATCAAATCAAAATCACTCATACACACATTAAAATAATAGCCTATAGTAAAAATAAAAAACTGTTGTTTGTTGTAGGCCTAAAAAAATGTTTGCAGAAATAAGTTTTAAAGAATTGCTGTTGTAAAAGGAATAAGGTAAAACAAATAAAAATAAGTGCTGTTAAAGTTCTTTACATGATTTTTGTTTGCATAAAACATGTCTTGTTTGCAGTTATTGTAGGTTTAGAAAAAAAAAAATTACAAATGTTCCAACTCAAATAATATTTGAATAATAGCCTCCACTTTCAGTATGACCCTTAACTCATCTATAATACTGTCCATGATGTGTTTATACATTGTCAATAAAGAGCTAATATAACAATTATTTGAACACGACTAATAGAAATTTTTTTTTTATAGGGGCCAGTCAAAATTGACTTCGGGCAAGTAGAATTCAGACCCTTAGAAAAAAAACCTTAGCGTTGAGCCCTGGAGGATTTCAAAGTGCAAAGTTGTTTATTTGTTACGAGTTGTATGAAAAGAATAAATAAAAAACAACTTACGCCACTTATATAAAAAACCACAGCAATAAAAGAAAGATCAAAACACCAAAAAACAATCCCTCCCAAGTCACTGCCAGTGAGCATATGTCAGTATAACAATAGTAGTCAACGATAATGGAATGGGAAGACTGTATTTAACTGTGCTTGATTATCAAGCATTTACAAAGCCTGGAATGAGTTTAAAAAGGTCTCCATGCGCTCTGAAATCTTGCAATGGAATGTTGAAGCGAGTACTTAATTTTTTCGAGTTTAAGACATGACATAACGTCTCTCAGCCATTGTGTATGAGTGGACGGGGCAGGTTCCCTCCACCTCAGCAGAATGGTTCGCCGGGCCAGAAGAGAGGCAGAAGATATAGTGCGTCGTTTATCTGCAGTTAATCCAACCACCTCGTCAGTGACCCCAAAAAGTGCAATTAGAGGCTTTGGTTCCAACTTGATGTTTAACACCTGAGATAATGTTTGGAAGAACTCTATCCAGAACTTCTTAAGGCTGGGAAACAACCAATACATATGAATAATATGAGCCCTATGAACCACTTTGAATTGGATAAGGCATTAGCCCCTTTTACACAGCCAGAGAAAGCCGGGAATATGCCGGAATTTCGGCCCTCCGCCCTGCTGTATAAATGCGACCGTTGCGGAACGGGGGAAGAAAGGCGCAACAGATTGTTCCGGGAATTTTACTACCTCTGGGGGTAGTAAGATTCCCGACACAATCAGTTCCGCCTCTCTGTATAAATGCTCCAGCTTGTTGTTGCGGAACAGGGGGGCGTTTGACGTTCCATAGCCTATACGTTCTAAACATGCGACCATGTTAGCAGTTGAAGGACGTGTGTTTTTTTTTTTAAGATATTTTTTTGGCATTTTTATGCTTTATTGATAGTGTAGAGACAGAGTTGAAATGGGGCAGAGAGGGGAGTGACATGCAGAGAACGACCGCGGGCTGGAATCGAACCCGGGTCCGCTGCTGGCCGAGGCCCATGGGGAGGATGCCCTACCAACTGAGCTAAGGGCGCCCCAAGGACGTGTGTTTAACATTAACCACGGCGGCCTGATGTCCTGTAAAAATCACCAAATAAAAGGAACGGCGTATAATCTATCTGATCATAAGGTCCGCTGCTCAATCCAAACCGCCACGCTTCATTTTGCAGAGTGTATGAGTCTATTTCTGCCCGGGGGAAGTTGTACAATTATGTGGAAAAGCTAGGCTAGGCTAAGCTAAACTAGGCTGCGACCGGATCGCCGCCGATATTATTATCCTAAGTCTGAGCGTATATCCACACTTTATTTCTGTCTACAGTAGCGTGACTTCAGACACTGTGTGTATGTGTATGTGTATGTCTGAATGGCAGAGCACTGCTCTCAAAGAGACTCGCTCACAGCCAACCTGTCACACAGACACCCACACACACACACACACACACACACACACACACACACACAGACACACAGGTGAAGCAGTGAGCGGAGTGATTTTGTCAGTTTGGTTAACAGTCCCAGTGATGTTGGACTCAGCGCGTAGCGAGATCAACCGGCACATCGTGGGGACAGTAAAATACGGCCCTCTTACTGCAAGCTCCAGCACTTCTGCTCTCAATTCACCGGCCAGTGTTGTTGTTGTAAAGCAGCTGACCGGCGCGGCGCTAAATGTTTACGTCACACTTGACGCTGTTTACAAGCACCTCTTTCATTCCGGAACGCTGTGTAAATGGAGCTACTGATGCGCCAGCAGGCCGGCGTTGCTTGGTTCTGTGTAAATAACACAGAAGCAAGCAGAGCCAGCTTATTGGAGTGATGTTGTTCCGTCAATATGCCGCAATCTCTGTGTAAAAGGGGCTAGAGTTGAACACAGAGAGGTGGAATTAACAAGTTTAAGAATAGAACTCCATGTTTCTTCTGCTAAAGAGAAGCCCAGATCCCCTTCCCATGCTGCTTTGATCTTGTCCATAGAGGCGTGTCTTAGATCCAACATCCTGCCATAGAACGCAGAGACAAGTCTCTTTTGAGATGGGTTCAAAGAAAGAACAAAATCAACAAGGGTTGTTACTACTGGCATGGAAGAGCTGAACAGTTTGGGTTGATGGTTTGATGCAATAGGGCTCAGTAGGGAGAAGTGATGCAACCCAAAATATTTCCTTAACTGAACCCATATCCTCAAAGAGTGTTTAACCACCGGATTTTTTAAATATTTAATCAAGGAAAGTAGAAGTGGGTATCCAAGTAATGCAGGCATGGGCATATTATCATCTGTATGTAATTCCATGGCTACCCAGTCAGGACAATTGGGTTGACTGTGAAAGAAAGACCAAAATGCAAGGCAGCACAGGTTAGCAGCCTAATTGTAAAACAAAAAGTAGAGTCAGGCCACCAGCAGCTTTGGTTGTTTGAAGGTGGGTCTTATTGAGACCAGGCCGCTTAACTCTCCATATATAGGAGGAAATAACTGAGTCAAGATGGTCAAAGAAGGACATGAGAATAAAAATCGGTAAGGCCTGAAAGAGCACATCTAGAGGCTGACATGTTTGCCCATTCTTCTTTACTAAATAGCTTGAGTCTATTTGAGTGCAGCCATTGTATACAGCCGGTACCTTTAGTAAATAGGCAAAACACCCAGATATCGGTCCACAATCAGCTGTGTAACAAAACAGACGCTAACTGACTGCACAACTGCCTTCTATAGGCTACAGTGTTACCGCTCATCCAGTGGATTCAACGTCCTTAAACAGAGTCTTTATGAGGGTTTGGGGGATCTGGGGAAGCTGTCCATGTATGTCTGGGCCTCCTGGGCTGAGTTTATCCACTTTCTGGCTCCACCAGACAGCGTGAGACGGAGTAGTGCCGGGTATAGCACATGTAAATGTAAACCCTTAATTTACTAAACACTGAGATCAGCAGTATGTTTTTAATCTGAATGGATTAAATGACATGAACAGATGTATTAATGTTGTGGTGACATGTGGAGGATGTCTGTAGAAGGCTGAT